>APFE030771403.1:0-21293 GCA_000404065.3 Pinus taeda
CAAGTCCTCCAACTCTTAAAGGATAACCTCGTGTTGGCATAGAATAGAATGAAACAACAGGCATATCAACATCGCAGTGAAAGAAGTTTTGATGTAGTGATTGGGTATTCTTAAGGCTACAACCATATAAGAAAATGTCCCTCAAGCAAGCTAAGAAGGATAATAAATTATCACCAAAGTATTATGGTCCATACAAGGTGTTGCAAAAGATTGGTACTGTGGCATACAAATTAGAGCTTCTTGCAGCTTCTCAATTGCACCCAGTTTTCCATGTTTCATTTTTAAAGAAGGTCATAGGCGATAAGCTCCTAGTTCAAACAATATTGCCAAAACTTGGTGAAGAAGGAAAAATTATATGGGAACCAGAAGCAGTCATAGAAATAAGAACTTGATAGCTACGAAATCGATCAATTTCAGAGTATCTTATCAAGTGGAAGAACTTATCTGCTAAAGATTCGACATGGGAGGATGAGAATTTTATACAGAAGCATCCATAACTACTCAAGTGTTGAGGACAACACTTTTTTGAAGGAGAGGGGCATGCTGGGTCCCTATAATACTAGTGATTACCCCATTACTATTGTAGTTGTACCCCTTATTAATATTGTTGTGCCCCTATTGCCCCCATATTGTTATCACTGTGCCCCATAGAATCCTCTATTGTTATTTTTGTGGCTTTATATTATTATTGTTAGGTCGGCTGGGTTATATTGTGACTCCTTAGACTCCTATATATAGAAAAGAGGTTTTGTCACTTGAATCATAAAAGAATTGTTCATTTATGTAATGTAAAGGAGGTTGCCCCCTCGAAGAGGCTGAATTCTAAGGCATTGATCTATCTTTTCTATTTTTTCTTGAGCTAGTTTCATAACAGAGTCCTTTTTCAATAATCAAAGTGATATCATTTCAAGAAGAACAAATGAAGATATACCTTTGAAAGATCCATTTATTTGGCCACAAAATGTGTCAACTGAACATGAGGAAAGAAACATTGTTGAACAACAAAAATCTCAAGGTAATATTAATTCTTCACGGGAAGAGGAGAGAGAGATGTATATTGGTTCCAGAATATGTCATGCATAATGTGAAGCCATGGAAGACCTTTACAAGGGTTCAGTACAAGATATTAAGGAGGGTTGCATGATCATAGTGCTAGCAGATGGAGATCCCAATGGCTATCCATTATGGGTTGCTAAGGTTATAAAGGTCATTACAGAAAATGAAGATGTTATAGGTGTTCAAGTACATTGGTATGCCACAAATACACACCCATTTAATGGTGTGTATAGACCAAAGATGCTAGTTGATAAACAAATTGGTGGAAAGAGAATAAGAAAGGGTACAAATATAAATCCTCGCCGCAGAGACCTCTTAAAATTGAAGGATGTTGACATAGTTGTTTATGAATTCAATTTAACAAAGAGAGGAACTCTTCACTTCAAAACGATAGAGATTCTGAAAAGTTTGTTACTAGAAGGAATAATGTTGAAATGGGATTCTTCTGAAACTAGTCGTAGATCCAGAATAATTTTGAATCCTGAAATGGTGGGCATGCATGTGGACTCAGATGGGGCACTAGTTGATGAAAGAGAAGAATATGGAACATATTCATCTGGACCTAGTCATTCATCTGAAGATGTGAATTCTGATGGTGTGCAAGAAAATATGAGTGCTTTTGAATAATTGTTTAAGAAACTTTATATAATTGATGTTTGCATCATATCTTGAAATAAAAATTTTGATTTCCATATGGTGTTAAATTAGAAGTTATGAGTCATTTTCATGTTGTTGGATTATATGTTTTAATTATGATGATTTGTATTGTTTAGAATATCTACAATGCAACAATAGCTTAGAGATATAATGTATGTTTCATTCTATCTACAAATAATGACATTTTTATTAATTTAGTCATGTAATTTGTTCATAATGTCATGGTTTTTAATTTTATGGCTGACAATTTTTTTTTTTGTATCTTTAATGTTATGGTTCAAAACAATTACAATTTTAGCAATCTTTAGTGTCATGTTATTATATGTTTAACAACATGAATGAAAACTAATATAATTTTAATGTGTTTCAGATCCCATTATTTTATCTTTATCGTCATTACTAAAAAATGTTGAAATTATACTTAGGAAATAAAAATTTTATTCTACCAAAAACATTACTGTTTTTTTTCCTCAAAAACAACTATTTTTTTGCACATACAAATTCGGTTTTATTGGCATTTTTTTAAAATTTTGAAAATTAACCTTAAAAAAAACCATCATTCCAGCATCAACACTTTTCGTTCTCTGGGTGTTTTTTGTAGAATTTTTGCACAAAAAAATTGTTTTCACTGCCATTTTAAAAACATGTTCAAAATTGACCCTAGAAAAAAAGTATAGTCCGAGTATACATAATTTTTGTTTTGAGCACTGTTTTTCATGTTTTTTCGAGGTTTTTACACTAGAGTTCCCATTTTGAGTTTATAGTTCTCGTTTCAAAGTTTACATTTTTAATGACCTTTATAACCTTGGTAACCTAGAATGGATAACCAAGTGGATCTCCATATGCTAATATTGTTGTTATGCAACCCTCCTTAACATCCTGCATAAAACCAATGCAAATGTCTTCCATGGCTTCACATTGTGCACATGATCTTCTAGAACCAATATAGATTTCTCTTTCCTCTACCTGTGGAGAATTATTAATACATTGAGATTGTTGCTATTCAACAATGTGTCTTTCCTCCTGTTCATTTGGCATATTTTGTGGCCAAATAAATGGATACATCAAAAGTGTATATTCATTTATTTATCTTGAAATGATATCACTTTCATTATTGAAAAAAGACTCCCACCAAATTGAATCAACAACATCAAATTACTCATATGTATCTCTAATACATCTTTTAATTTCTTCCAAGCATTCCAAATAATTTATATCTCTCTTATGACTTTGTGCATTATGGAGTTTGACAACTTATTGTAATAACAATATCTTTGATTCAAATATTGGATGCTCTGGAATGAACTTCAAAAATGTTGAACCTGATGACGATCCCCATTCTATAATAGTTGAATACTTCTTGCCCCATATAAGTGTTTTTCGATCAATTTTTTTGATATGAAATTGATGTTGAAATCTAATGTCATTAAGTTTTTCAATGTATTTCTCCTCAGCATGTGATCAAGAATAAACCTTTGCATGCTAATAATTTCTTCCAATACATGAAAAATAGGCTCTGGAATGTATGATTTCTTAATACATTCAATTAATGATGGCAGGCTCCCAACATCTTTCCTCCTCAATGTTACTGAAAAATGACTGAAGATTAATCAATATGGTCATGAGTATGTCCAAGAAGAAGGAAACCAAACTTTACCTTTTTAAAAATTCCTAATTCAACAAGCATGTTTAGATATCCACAGAGAACTTTATTTTTGTTTTCATGACTTGTGTTGTCTGATTGTAGATACGAAACTTTAGGAGGAATACCAGACCAATGAGAAACCACATCATGGCTTATAGTTATGGTAAGATTTGCATCATTATGAATATATGGAGCTATGAATTAAACCCTCGGAAACATCTTCCCATTAAAGACCATACAACTAACCAAGTGAAATTGAACAAAATTTTCTTCTTGTAATTTTTTTGGTGTGCAGACAAAATGTGGTAGAAGCTTTTTCTTTTGGTGCATACTAGTAATTATAAAACCTGACTATTTATTTGGATTATCATAACACTTCTTTCGATGTTTATGCAATTTTTGTCTTTCACTTGTTTTCTAATTATGATGCTCTTGAATTTCTTTGACAATGGAATATGCACATAAAATAAAAGATACCTATTAATGAATATATTTTCATAGTTGATAACTATCAAATTTTTAAAAATAATTTTATGAATGCATACCTCTTTTTGCCCCTTGATATTTATCCCCTTTTTATTTAAGAGAATCACATGTACTGCAAACCCCATCCTTGTCGTCTTCGGTATACAAACATTGTTGAATTCATTCTTCCATATCCTTGTAAAATATGAATATGTAATAAAATTACCATCTCCTTCAACACTTTCTGCATATTCTTTGTATAAGCTGTCGATTTCTCGTCTTGAAAAATTATTTGGAATATGTATTGTGTCTTTATTTGGCATATACTCTCCATGCTTTGAAAAGAAGTCTTTCATCCATGATATTGTAGTATATGCTAATGGCCCAACCTCTCATCTATAACATACTTTTGAATAAAATGTGGGATCGTTTTCCAGTCTTTCTTAGACTCTTGAAAAATGAAAATTACCAATTGAATGCAACATTTTGAAAGCCTTTCTACAGAGAAACACATTCACAATATGTTAATCATAATCTATTAGTGTAGATTGCATGCAACCCATTGTATATGAATTTTTGATGATTTTATTCATTGAAAAATATCTTTGTCTTTTCTCTAAAGAAAACTGGAAATCCATATGTTTCAAGCAATCCTTTCGACAACATTCACTTGAAATCAGACCACCGATAGAACTTATTCTTGTGATTTATTCTATCCTAAGCCTTGTATAACTTGAATATTTTGGATTGATATGAAAAGGTCTACTCCTACTCCTATATACAATATTTTCTTACAACATATGAATCATTTCATTATCCTCTGTAGAAGCATTTTCATCATCGTTAAGAGGAATATTATCCTCACAATGATTATTCTGAACATAGTTAAGAAATTAATCACCATCATTTCTAGGAAAATATTCATTACGATCATCACTTGAAGAAAATTCTTCACTACCATCATCTGCGCTTTTGAAATCCTGACTTGGTTGAAATTGTTCACCATTTTCATCCATGTTTCTGAAATCTTTCCTTGGAGGATTCAATTGTTCATCACCATGAGTGCCTTTGAAACTCTCACTTAGAGAAAATGCAATATTCACATCTATGCCTTTAAAATTATCATTTGCAAGAAGCTCTTCATCCTCCACATCATAAGTGATGCTCTCATAATCCTTAGGATTAGGACTAAGTAGAAATTTTGACTCTAGAAATTATTCATCATGCCCTTAATCATTATTGCTCTCATAATCCTTAGGATTAGGACTAAGTGGAAAAACTGACTCTCGATTTACGAAAAATTCTTTTTGCTGCCCTTCATTAATGCTACTCTCATCATCCTTAGAATTAGGACCAAGTGGAAAATTTGACTCTTTATTCATGGTGAACGAATTCCTGTTATATTATTTAATATGAATAAAGTTGTTGTGTGACGAAGATTATGATGATGTAGAAAGAAAAACTTCACTACCAAATGAATCCATGACTTTCAAACAAAATATGTTGAATGATACAAATGCACTCTCTCCCAATGACACTTTATAGCTTAAAGATTGAAACTTTCCCTCCAAAAGTTTCGACTAAAATGTGTTTGAAAATATTTTACTAAACTTTGGTCTTGAAAAAATTCACCCTACTTTCTATTCAAAATATCCACAAAATGTTCTTTTAATGCATTCCTTCAAAATTAAAATAATTTGTATTTAAATTATTTAACATTGACTACGTAACCAAATTAACTTTTATAATTTATATTATAGTTAAACCTATAATATTAACTATATATTAATTTTCGTAATTTTAATTTTAATCCCACATTTGAGAGACGCTACAACAACCCCCCAATCTTCCTTATATAATAACATTCAATGTTTTTATTCGTCACATCACATCAAGTATTCTAGATTTTGTTAAAATATTCAGAACAATTTTGCAGAAGAGCTGCATTGACATCGATAACAAATTGAACAAGAGTTTTTTGCATTTCAAAGGTTAGTTTACCTTCTATTTTGACCATTTAAAGAGGAATTTGGGGAAAATTTGTTATTTTATGGTTTTTATGCTTCAATACTTTTTTTTAATTGTTTTTCTTTTTTATTTTAAAATTATTTTGCAATATCATATTTTACGAGAAAATTCACATGATTTTTTATTTTTATTTTTATTTTTTTCAGAGAGGAAGATGTAAGAAAAACTTGAAATTTGTAGGATATATTTTTTAGAGCCATTGGGTTCCACCAAAAAAAAAAAAAAAAAAAAAAAAACAAACAAAAAAAAAAACATATTTTTGTTTCAAAATGGGAAAATGTAAACAAAAAAATTAATTTAATATATATATTAATATATATATAATATATATAAATTATATATATATATATATATATTATTATATATATATAATATATAAATATAATTATATGTATGTATGTATGTATGTATGTATATTATGGCCAGAGGCCAAACAGGCAAGCTTGCTGGGCCTGTGCACTTTTGCCCATCAGCCTCTAGCCCTCGGCTGGGCCGAGGGTTCAATATTAGGAATTGACCCCTCGACCTAGCTATTAACCAAAGGCTGACGAGCAGACTTGTTGTGAAATCAACCCCTAGGGACAGAGGCTGGCGGGCCTAAGAATCTCCCTCATCCTAGTCGAGGGTCGGAGGCTAGCGAACCCTTGAATCAACCCCTTGACCCAGTCAGGCCCAGGTAGGCCCCCCATCTAGCTTCTACTCCCCCCCAATAAAAAAAAAAAGAGGTTAATATAGTTAATAAAAACCTATTTTTTTGAAATTAATAAAATTATATATATAATATATAGATAAGATTAAAATTGGTTTTCAAAAATAAAAAACAATTAAAAAAAATAAAAAAAATGTATATATATATTTAAATTTATACAGTTTATTTATTTTGAATTTCAATTTATATTTTTTAAAAGAAAATTACTTATTAAAATAATATATATATATATATTATTATATATATATATAATTACAAGAAGATGACATCAAAGAAGATTTATGTGAATGTTTATGGACCAGGGGCAACAATTACATCATCTAAAGTTGTATCTGGATGCATATGGATACTGTTGAACACATTTGAACTCAGAAACGTCATAAAAATCAAGCAAGTGTCCCATAAGTACATTTAATATTATTTTAGAATGGACGATTGCACAAGAAATAAATAAAACAAGTTTTACATGGCATATTAAAGATAGTGAAATCGATGATGATGTGCATATCTATCTATATTGTGATAGGATTAACTTTGGTGAACCATATGAGGTGATGGGCAGAGTACGAGACATATGTTTGGTGCCGAATGTAGACATTGTTTATGCTCTTGCAAGATTGGCAAAAACAAATGAAAAGGTTAGATATCGTCTCTCAAAGGTCAAGTATGACACATATGAAGAATCTACATAGTTGTGTGAAGAAATTGCAAGCAACATTGCAAATAACATTGTAAGTATGCTTATTTATATTTATTTGTTATGCATTATTGTAAGGATTGTTAATTTTTTATAAATTATTGATCATTGACATATTGTATTTTGTTTCATAGGATTTTGGTGAGAGCCTTTCAATCATGTTGGAGGGTATTTATTATCTAGAGTCAAATATTATGATTGTGATCAACAGTTTCAACACAGAGACGAAAGAAGGAAGGAGAAGGAAGCAAGGAGCAATATCCTGTAACACTGCAATAGTACATATAAGGGATCAATAAAGAATCACTACGGTCGTTCAATCTAGTAAAACTAAACATGTTTCTTTTGAATATGTGGAATTGAATCTAAAAAATATGTTACCATTAGTGAGGAGGAGATTAGAACTGCTGTTAAAAAGGAGAAAAGAAATAAAACACCAAAAAGAAAAACGGCCATGGATATCTCTCTTCCAGGTGAAGATGAGGAGGATTTTTTATCTATAAGAAGATATGTTAACTAGTAAGAAGAAGAAATCAAAAGTTGGTTAATCTGTAAATTCATGGGCAACAATGAAGATCAAAGTGAAATCTTTAAAGACAGTAGAGAAATCATAAGATCGAGTGCTAAGTTAGAGAATGCCATTATTCAAACAAAATAAAATCCCATTCGAGATCACTCGAGGAAGAATAAATTAATTAATGGTGGTCAAACATTTCAGCTTAATGTTAGCTAATTCTATATTCCAAATGAAGGACAATCTCAATATCAAATTAGAAAGGTACATCACTTACATGTCCATAATTTGAAAATAATTTTCATCTTCAAATCATATGCGCATGTGGTCAATTATGTGGTTCTTGTTGATCCAAATAAAGTTCTCAACAAGCATGAATTTGAGAGGAAATGATATTTTGAATATAAATATTATGTAATTTGAGGGAACCATTTAGCAGAGGCTAAAAGACGATTGATTGAGGAATATCCCAATAACTCTCTTTTTGAAACAGTGAGATGCATCATTTATGTTGGTTTAACAGAAACAAACCAAGTTATTGGCATGGGATCATAATGCAGATAATGAGTATAGAATGTTTATGACTTTCATCCAAAGGGTTAGATTTATTCATAATGAATTTGTAGAAAAATGTGGTGGGGATAAGGCAAAAGTTAGTCTAATCTTTTAGAAGGAATGTTTAATGGAAACATGTTATCAAATTGAGGATAAAATCAATTAAAAAGGTGGAAAAGTAAAGTCACATTTATTTAGAGGCATGGATAATGTTTTCCCATAAAAATAATTTATTTGACATGTCATTTTTAACAAAAAGTCTCAAAATGTGTATTTTTTCATTGTATTTATATTGAAAATGTGTACTTTTTTGTTAAATGTTTAAAATTATTTCTTTTTTAGCGAAGATTATTTGATGTGCATTGAAATATTAATTAAAAATACATAAACATATAGTAAATCCTAACTTTAAAATATTGACCATCTTTTCTTAACTATGTGAGAAAATTAAGATTTCATTACAACAAAAAAAAATTGAAAAGAAAAATAAAAAGAAAAAAAATACATAAATACACTTAAAAAGAAATATCTCAGGGAAGAAGAAAACATTAGAAAATGAAAAGTGTCAAAAATAAACCCTCTAAAAAAAGGAGTTGATGTTACATCAACACTTTTCAAAATCAACATGAAAATCACTCGCATCTAAAAACAATGTTCGTAAGAAAATTTAAAGTGCCAAAAATATGATAAAAAAAAGGTGTATTCTGAATAACCACTTTTCAAAATACGGTGATTTTTTTGCTACCTCACAAAAATGGGTAATCGATATTTTCCTCGTTCGATTGGTAACTATGTTAACGCATCACAACATCATAAGCATAAAAGAAATTTTCATGCCTTTTCCTTTGTCTTTGCATATACATTTTTATTTTCCTTGCATCACAACAATCTTTGCAGCACATTTTCCTCTTCCTTTTCCTTGCATCACAACATCTTAGCTCAACCATCATATGCATATAGGAACATAACAAAGCTAACATCTGTCATCAACTCATTGACATATCCAAGCATCATCAACATATGAAGGATCACTATCATACTTCAAAATCATAGGCTCGACACTCTAATTAACTAATCCAAAATGGATCTTGGATAGACTTCTAATTCTAAAGTGTTCCTCACAGAGGAAAATGAAAGCCAAAGGATGCTCCTAGAAATAGTCTCATTGTAGAGATCTCTTCATTCTGAATCTAACGCAATTTGAATGGGCGAAAACGGATTTTAGATGAAGAAGTTATTGTAAAAATAAATTGCCCATTGTCCTTTGAAAAGGAGACATTTTCTTATTAAATGGGACTTAGGAGAAATAAAGGTTTTCTAAATAAATCACATCGAAAAAAGACAAGGGAAGGACTTAACGCAAGGGCAGAAGGACCCCTGATCAGCGATCTTTGATTTATCGCATCAGAGATAGGTCCGCATGTGATATTACCACCCCAAGCACTGCAATTGGAGCTGATAGTGATGATCAAAGATATCAGCAATCAGCGGATCGATGGATTAGCGTTGGCATGGTCCATGGCATATGGAGGGACCCCCATGGCCATTGTGATAACAACATGTGATATGCAATATCGACCGTCCGATCAAGGAGCAGATCAATGGTCCATATTTAATCGGTGATCGGTGATCGACGATCCCCGATGCCAGGGCCAATGCGATTGTGATAGAAATATGCCGATAAGGGCTAGACCTGATAGGGATTATAGACTCGATTTCATAAATATTGAAATTCAGGAATTCGGGATTTCTGTGTATCCCTGTGTATTGAGGTTTTTAGACCTCCCGCCTATGCTATTGCGATTTACCAATGAAAGGAAAACCTGATAGGGTTTATAGGGGTTATTTCATAGATTTTGAAGTTTGGGATTTTGCACCCGATAGTGCTTTTCTTGTGTATTTTCGTTACTAGCCCGAAATGTATTATTTTGTGGATTTCAGTTGGAAAGAGGTTGCCGGTTCATTTTCCATTGTGAAATAGCCATCATTCCTTGTGCCATGTTGCAAGCAAGCATTTCTATAACCAGGATGAATTTTGAAGCGTGAAGAGGCAGATCCAGGAAGAAGAATGATTCCTCATGATCAAAGGGACAGAGGAATGGTTGTGGAAGTTGCAGATTCAAAAGATGCCTTACAAAAACATAGACAGCACGATTGACCAAAGGTTGCTAGCACAAGAATCTGAGGGAGTTTTTGGAGCCAGTTGGAGGTCGAGCAAAAACCCAGAGCACTGAAAGTTGCTAAGATAGTCACTTGGAGGTCAAACGAACTGCTGATAGCTCACAGAGCTAGAGCCAAGAGCCAAAGCCAGAGCTAGAGCTAGAGCTGAGAGCCAGAGCCAGAGCTAGAGCCAGAGCGAGATCCAGAGCCACGAGTAAGAGCCAAGAGCCAGAGCTAGAGCTCGAGCCAGAGCCAAAGCCAAGAGCCAGAGTAAGAGCTAGAGCAAGAAAGTCGAAGAGCTTCAGAGATAGGGATAAGATGGTGTTCTAAGCCTATTTTCTTTTGTGTAAACCAGTGGAGTTGATTGTGGATCTTGTAAAAGGACTTATGCCATAATCTCAGAGAGCCTAATCGAGTTGACTAGAGCTCAAGGAGACATAGCCCAAGATTTTTGGGTGCACTCCAATTATATTGACCTTCTATGTGTTTGTCTTATTGCTGCATTATTTATTGTCACATGTATTTACATATCAGCATAAGCAACTGAATTTAAAGTACTGAATGATTAAAAAAACACCAGCATACACCTATTTTCAAGCATTATAAATTTCACAATTGGTTAATCATAATATCTTGGGAATATTTAAGCTTTGGAAGTGGGAGAGGTTCTTTTAAGCTTGACAAGAAGCCTTTAGTGCCCCATTTTAAGATCATGTGGTATCAGAGCCTAGGATTGATTAACCTCACCTTCGGGAAGGTGATAGCAAAGCTGCTTATACTAGAGCAAGTGGTATCCGATTAGAATACTTGATTGATAGAGCAAAGGTTGCTTGTCTGAAAGGTTTTTGGGCAGTCAAGGATTGATTGTCTAATTGATTGTATGCTTGTTTGTAGACTAACTATTGTGTGAGTTCGTAGAGTTGAAGGGAAGGCTATTGATAGCTCAGTACAGGATAGGACAAGAAGGAAGAAGGGCTGAAGGAATTCTTCTTATCCCAAAGAACCTCAAGGCAATCATTGAAGCACAAGAGGTTTGTTGCAAGAGGTTGCTTGAATAAACTCTTTATTAATATTGTTTGAAGTTCTTTTGTTCATTCTAATAATGACAACTTCTACAAGTGAGCCCTCAAATTCTTCTTTCTTCACAAGAGTCTTTTATGAAGACAAGAAGCAAGACTTGTTCACCATGATGGATATGGTGAGAGAAATGTATGAGTATGGAAGGAAGAGCAACATACTTAGAGAGCAATTGAATTTCGTGGAGGAAGAGAACTAGTTGCTTTCTGACAAATTGCAGGAAATGGAGAGGCAACTTCATATTGCAAATATGAACCTAGAAAGGATGCATGAGTTGGAGACACAACTCTTTGTTTCCAAAGAAGCCTTAGTCAAGTATCAACTTGAATAAGAGGTGAACCATTCCAGTGTGTCCTCAAATTCTTCTAAGAATGCTTATATTGGTTCTTTTGAAAAACATACCAGAGGCATAGATTCCAAGTTAATGTCCAAGATGGGCTATGAAGGAAAAGGCTTGGGTAAACATGCACAGGGTATTTTTGAGCCAATAATGGTTGAGGAAAGGCCTAAGTATTTTGGTCTTGGTTATGGACAGCCTTATGGAGAGAGTTCCAAAGCTACCATGAAGGCCATTGAAACAGTTCCAAGAAGGAGTTTCACTTCCAGTCTTCTACCTCAAGAGTGTAAAGATTATATTCATAGAGAATGAGCTTGAAACATCATTTGCAGGATGCATGTGTTCATAAGCATGCACTTGAACTAGATAGTTGTGGAAACTCTGGCAACCTTGAAGAGGTTGATGATGTTCCAAAGGGAGCTACTTCTTCATTCAATTCACCTCCTTAAGAAGACAATAAAGATGGAAGAGAAAGGTATAAATCTGGTTCTAGCCATATTCCTTTTGATTATGATAAACATGATAAATTTCCATTTAAGCATTGGAAAATAATTTCTTGTTCCTTTTGTGGTTTGGATAACCATAATGTTTCTAGATGTTGGAAGAGAATGGCCACATACAAGAAAATTTTGAAGGAAAGGGAGCAAAAAGCCAAAGGTCCATTGGACAAGGCAAATAATGCTATCAAGAAGATGCATGTGTTGCACTTACTGCCATAAGCGAGGACATCTTGCTGCAAAATGTTGGACTCTGAATCCAACAATGCTTCCATGAAACTTGAA
Organism: Pinus taeda; assembly: GCA_000404065.3. Taxonomy (NCBI): domain Eukaryota; kingdom Viridiplantae; phylum Streptophyta; class Pinopsida; order Pinales; family Pinaceae; genus Pinus; species Pinus taeda. The sequence goes on from APFE030771403.1 coordinate 12,683, forward strand.
GAAGGTGGAAAGAGAAAATGGCAGGAATGGAAAGAAATATTTCATCATTGATGTGTTTTAGGATGATTCACATGTTGATGCTGATGCACAGACAAAGGTAGCACCTTTGAAATTGATTGGTAAGAAATGGTTAGAGTTCTTATCCAATTAAGATTGCATGTCTTTTTGCATCTATTTGCATTCCTTTGTTAATGGAATGCAAGTTGTAGGATTTTACCAAGAAGGTGAATGGAAAAGTTGAGTAGGAGACTCACTTTATTGTTGCAACATTATGTTCATTTCAGCTTCGAAAGTATAGTGTGATTAACCGAAAGTTGAAGGAATGCATGCATAAGCTTGATATGCATAAACACGAGGATGTTGATGATTTCCTTGTATTTGAACATGTATGTGTAATTAACTTGAAGGGTTGATTGCTTTGGCATGCATGTAATATTGACTTGGGAAAAGTTGATTTAGTCTCCAAGATGGAGATAATGATGAAGTGTTTCATCTTTGAAAAAGAGTCCTAAAGGTATTTTTCTACATGCTTGACTTGAAGGGTCATTTGTTTTAAAGGCATGTTTTGTGGGCTTGTTATCTAGTCCATCATTTGTATGCAAATGTAAGAGATGGAGATGTTCACAAGATGTGAGATCTGTTTCATTTGTTGAAGCAGGAGTTTAGGCCATCCAGTTGTTGTCTGTATTTTTGTTGTTGTTAACAGTTGTTGTTGACAGCTTTTCAAATAGGTCCAAATGTAAATTTTTGTGAAGCTGATGTAACTTCACATTTGTTTGAGTCACCTAGGATAGATGATCAAGGAAGAGAAGTTCAAACTACCTTTTGTGACCATTTCAGTAGGAGTTCTGCATGAAGTCAAGGAGGAAGATAGTTCTTCCCAGGAGGACCAGCACATCCAAGAAGGAGAGTGGTCAAAGACTTTGGTTCAGAGGCACTATGGAAGGCAAGTGTATGAAGGCTAAAAGAAGAGGGTGTTGTTAATCTCATTTACTATTCAGATCAATATATCAATATTTTGGAAATCAAGATCCAAAATGGATCTTGGATAAACTTCTAAGTCTAAAGTGTTCCTCATAGAGGAAAGTGAAAGTAAAAGGATGCTCCTAGAAATAGTCTCATTGCATAGGTCTCTTCATTTTGAATCTAGCGCAATTTAAATGGGCAAAAACAGACTTCAGATGAAGAAGTTATTGTAAAAAGAAATTGCCCATTGTACTTTGAAAAAGTAGCATTTTCTTATTAAATGGGACTTAGGAGAAATAAAGGATTTCTAAAGAAATCGCATCAGAGAAAGCCAAGGGAAGGACTTAACGCAAGGGCGGAAGGAGCCCTGATCAGCGATCTCCGATTTATCACATCAGAGATAGGCTCGCATGCGATATTGATACCCCTAGGCACTGCGATATGCCGATTGCGATTTGCGATTGTAGTTGATAGTGATGATTAGAGATATCTGTGATTGGTAGATCGGCGGATTGGTGGATCGTCGTCGGCGTGGTCCATGGCATATGGAAATACCCCTGGGGCAATTGTGGTAGCAACATGCGATATGCAATATCGACCATCTGATCAAGGAGCAGATCAACGGTCCAGATTTAATCGACAATCCCCGATGCCAGGGCCAATGCGATTGCGATAGCAATATGCCGATAAGGGCTAGACCCAATAGGGATTATAGACCTGATTTCATAAATTTTGAAATTTGAGAATTGGGGGTTTCTGTGTATTGAGGCTTTTATACCTCCCGCGTATGCGATTGCGATAAGTCGATGAAAGGCGGACCCGATAGGGTTTATAGGGGTGATTTCATAGATTTTGAAGTCTAGGATTTTGCTCTCGATAGTGCTTTTCCTGTGCATTTCTTTTATGAGCACGAAATGAGTTATTTCATGGATTTCTCTCGGAATGAGGCCACCAGTTCATTTTCCATTGGGAAATAGCCATCATTCCTTGTGCCATGCTACAGGTGGGCATTTCTGTAACAGTGATACGTTTTGAAGCATGAAGAGGTAGAGATGGGAAGAAGAATGATTCCTCTTGATCGAAGGGTAGAGGAATGGTTGTGGAAGCTGCAGAGTCAAAGGATGCCTTCAAAAACACAGAGAGCACGATTAACCAAAGGTCGCTAGCATAGGAAGCTGAGGGAGTTTTTGGAGTTGCTTGGAGGTCAAGCAAAAAACAAAAGAGCTGAAAGTTGTTGAGACAGTTCCTTGGAGGTCAAACGAATTGTTGATAGCTCATAGAGCCAGAGCCAAGAGCCAAGAGCCAAGAGCTAGATCTAGAGCTAGAGCCAGAGTCAGAGCCAAAGCCAGAGCCAAAGGCAAAGCCGAGAGCCAGAGCTAGAGCTAGAGCCAGAAAACCAGAGAGATTCAGAGCCAGGGATAAGATGGTATTCTAAGCCCAGTGTGTTTTGTGTAAATTAGTGGAGTTGAATGTGGAGCTTGTAAAAGAACTTATGCCATAATTCCAGAGAGCTTAGTCGAGTTGACTAGAGCTCAAGGAGACGTAGCCCAAGAGTTTTGGGTGAACTCCATATTATATTGTTGTTCTGTGTGTATGTTTTAATGCTGCATTATTTAATGTCAGATGTATTTACATATCAGCATAAACAACCGAATTTAAAGCGCTGAACAGTTAAAACAAACACCAGCATACACCTATTTTCAAGCATTATTAATTCAATAATTGGTTAATCATAATATCTTGGGAATATTTAAGTTTTGGAAGTGGGAGAGGTTCTTGTAAGCTTGACAAGAAGCCTTTAGTGCCCTATTTCCATATCATTAACATAGCATGCATGAACACAAGCATGGCATCTACAATACATGTTCAATTATGCATACATAAATTGTGCCATGATACTTTTTTCCCCTTTCTCATGCTCACAAGCATACCTCAGCCTTTAAATCATCCTGCAAAAAATATCCCTAATACCATATGAAAATGCACATAGAACATATGTGAGCTCAAAACATTCACTCTTCGATGCCTTGTTGCACACAAGGATAGACAACATTTCTTATTGCTGCTCATCGCTTACATCACAACAATGTCTTGCAACTATAATGCATTAACATTTCTCAATAAGTACAATACATGAAGCATGAATATCATAACATGAGCTTATGGAACCAACAAGTATTACATTTGTTCCTTTCCATACATTTATTGATCTTATTTATTTGTGCATATATTATCATTTCAAATAATAACATAATTATATGCCTTGCTAATTAAGAACATCACTATTCTTTGTCAAATGTTCCCAAGCCATTAAAAAGATATAACAATCATATGTCAATCAATCTCCAACTCAACAACACATTTCAATGTACACACAATGTACAAATCAACAATGCCATGTAGAAACAATGTATTATTGCTCCTTTTTTGTTCCTTTTCCCAAGATTCTCTTGTTTTTTATTTGCCATCAATGAAAACAATGCCAACAACAAGAGTCGAAGAGTAAAATATCCTATCTCATTTGGATGGAAGCAATGAGGATCATGTGATATGCTAATTATAGTATTCAGTATTTGCGCCATGATGGTTTTCACTATATGATTTTTGCGGTGTATTGTTGTAGAGTAGTGATGTGCCTTTGGGCATCCTTTCTCTTCCACACCTCAAACTGTCTACATAATCCCCATTAGGTACATGATGGTGGCTCTCACAAAGTGTGAGGTCCAACTATGGCTGGATTTATCCAGACCTTGGGGTCGGTTTGGGATTTTTACACATGTGACCAAAAAAGCCAACGAATACAGGGAGATGTAAACGTGCTTCCTTAGAGGATCCAACTAGAAATGATAAGAAGTCTAACTAAATCGAGAAGTGACAGCAATAGAATAAATAAAGGCCTAGAAATGAGGATGCATGTAGGATTATAGCAAGAAAAAAAGAAGAGGAGTTGTTGTGTTGAAGCCCATGTCTACAGAGGGAACCACACTAAAATAATATGCCCAATAAAGATGCTTTTAATTAGCACCATCAGTGAATTCAAACCTTTAAAATATAATTTATTTGTGTATGAATTCTTGAAAAGATTGCATGGATATATTAATTGCATGGTTTATGTTCATATAAGTTAAGTTAGCCTTGTTATTGCCTTCAAATGGTTTGCCTAGTGTTTATGCATAAAAGTTGCATTGACAATGATATTTTTGGAAAGGAATGATTGAGAAACTTGCACATAAAATGATAAGAGAAACCATTCTATGTTATTGAAAAAGATTGTATGAGAATAATGTGCGTAAAGTATAAGTAGCCAAGTTTTCCTTGAAAATAATATGTGATTATTTTACTAGTTTCTTGAAAAATAATATGTGCTTATACGCACATGGATAATAGTTATTTTGCTAAGTTTCTTGGAAAATAATATGTGATGGGTGCAAAAAAAATAAATACCATGTTATTTTTTCTTCAAGAGAATATGTGTTTATATACATAAAAATATTAGCTATTGTATTAGTGTTCTTGAAAAAGAACAAGTGTTTATATGCACAAAAGTAATGGCTATTATGTTATATTTCTTGAGGAAGATGTGTGTTCATATGTTGAATAATAATAGATATGGTATTAGCTTACTTTGGAAAAATATTATGTGTTTACATTCATCAAGATATTAGTTGTTTCTTTTGGAAAAAGAATATTATATGCACAAATGTCATTGCTAATGCAGTAGTTTCCTTTAAAAATCAGGTAGTTGCGGTGGTTGTTCTTTTGGAAAAGAATGTGTCCTATGAAAAAAAATAGTTAGTGTCGTGTTTATCTTGGGAAAGATTTCCATGTTCTTATTCGAAGAGATGAAGATAACCATGGAGATTATTTTAAATATTATTGTGTAACTATGATACATGTGAAGTAGGGATAAATGAGCATGCCTTGGTAATTGTTATGTATTCCACTTTATGCGTGTGAGATTTGGATGGAAAAACATGTGTCATAACAATACATATGTAAATATAAATATACATTTTTTTGGTAATTATGTGATTTTAAATAATGCATGTGTGGTGTCAATAAAATAGACATGTGTCAATACTTTGCATGCATTTTACTTATCCACATGAAAGATGTTTGAACCATAACCAGTAAGGATTTATTATTTGGGCTTGATATATATTTTATATAATCATGATGTTAGATTTTACTGATGGTAGTAATTGTACGATTGTGACTTATCTGAAGGATGGATTATACTTAACATTATGACAAGAAATGAACTAATGGTCCATGCAAATTGAGGAATTATCAAATCCAGTATAATCCACTACAAGCAACAACTAGGTCACAAAGACACAGTGTCGTAGGAACTGTGGGGTACATGATATCATGATTAATGTAATAACTTCTAGTTAGTGATGTTGAATTTAAGATAACATTTCCTTGTAAGTTTTTTAACAATGAGAAAGGGATGGACTCCCTTACAACCATTGTTTGAGGAGTGAAGACCCTCATGAAATGTTTAATAAAATAAATGTTTGTTGGCTTTTACCTTTGGGGTTTCCAATGTATATCGAAGTCTATTGACATGTTTTCCTATTTTGTTATTTTAATGATGTTTTTTCCTTGCATGAATTTGAAACTTCAATAATAAAATATTTGATTAACTATCCTAATTAAATAGATAATGATAATCATGTAAGGTTACAACAATGAGCTTTATGTTAAAATACGGCAAAAATGGTTGTTACGTTATGTGACTTTCTATTCCATTTCTAGAGTTACTTTATGTAATGACGATGATATTATCTAATTGTTTGATAAGGAATATGGAATAGGTGATTGAAAATATTACATGCTAGTAAATTCCAAAAAAAAATTCTAATTCGATGTATTTTTACACAAGGTTTACCAGGGGATGTTACAAGTGGTATCAGAGCAAAGGTTACAACACTGACACCTTTATGGGTTCTGTAAGAATGCGAAGTGGAGTTATAGTGCTAATGAACATAAGTTCAAGTATGACATTGATGAAAAATTACATGGAAATCATGTATTATACTGCACTTGATATGAAATGCATGATGGTGTTAATAACTTCATTAAAGAATAGTAAGTGATAATGTTTGCTTTAAAACTATGCTCATGGCATTTGAATCTTTATGTGGATAAAAGAAAAGAAAATTTTTGTTTCATTTACAGAAAATCTTGGGTACTCACTAGTGATAGTGTGGATTAACTACCAACCTTTGAATGCATACTCATAATAATGCTTAATGGTGCATTCAAAGAAAAATGATTAAAGTTACACTGCAGTGTTTAAGGAAGGAGTGAATGCATGTATTGTTTTGTGTGATAATTAAAGAATATAGAAGGTGAGGGTTGTCCTTGAGGAGGACAATATAATGTTTCGAAAATATATTGAAAAACCTCTCATGTATTTTGATTGAGTTATGAGGGTTAGTAGCATTGATTATTTAGTATATTGCACTACCTTTCATGAAGTGGTATTGCATGACTAATTATTTAACTTAACCTTGAAGGTATATTTCATATGCATAATGGTGTCAATATATTGTTGAATTGAGGATGATTGGATTGTTACCATAATTGTTATTGACACTCAAGTAGTAATGGTGAATTAATATTCTTGTTTGTGTAAATATTTGTATAGGATTTTATGCTTAATAATTTAGTATGCAAGAAAACTATGATGAATGTGGAAGAAGATATTGTTTAACAATAAATGCGTATGACTGTAAGTTCTTGATTGTAACAAAGAACTTAAATCATGATAACATTAGCTTCTTTAAAGTGACTAATAAATAGAAATGCATTGTTATAATAAGAACATAAAGGAAAAAAGTTTTGGCTTTACACATGAACATACATAAATGATAATTGGTTTGATAAGAGCTATCAAGATTATTTGATCATATTAAAATTCATGAGATGAAATAGATTATGTATATTATACCAAGTTAATGATATAACTAGTGGTAACTAGATGTTGTTGATTACATTATTTGTTCAAACTTCACAACTCTACAAGTTGTTGATTCAATGGTGATGTTAGATGGTGTGCATCCTACATCTAAAAAATATGTTAATTTCATGCTTTTAAAAATCATCGAGTGCATGTCAATACTGCGATAATATTAAATCTAATTAGTTAAGTCCATTGTGTTTTTGACATGTGGTGTCTTTATTGTCATCAATAATAAACAAAAATATGGATGGAATTTTGAATCTATTAGCATCACTAATTTGTTTAATGAAGAAAAGTTTGTGTGACTAACTTTAATATGGTAATGTCTCATAATGATTGTTGATTAGATACATATGCATAAATGAAATGTCATTTTGCATGAATTGGTGACTATGGTATTTCTGAAGGTCTTATTCCCTTAACTGTTGTTGGAAAACAACTTTATAGAAACATTGTTTTAAAGTGCCTTAGATGTAGCCTTCCTTATTATGCATAGAAATAGTTTATGAAATATGGATAGGGCCAATACGTTTACACATTATTGAAATAATGAATTGAAAAGATATTTTGTAAATAATAGTATTTTGTAGAAGGTATGTTTTTATCAAAAGCAATTGTGACTAATGTTGCTAGTGTGATTCAGCATGTGTAGCTTAATGGCAAGATGATAATGTCACCGAGATTCTAGTAACATGGAATATACCAAACAATGAAAGGTAAAACATTTCAATGTGATCTGCAATTGCAAAATGTGTGAAGATATAATGTTTACCATTATGATATCAAATATTAGTAATGTTTTTCTAAATTCTATTTTGATTATTATGTGGAAAATTTGAAATGAACACTTCCCGTGTGACATGAGGTATCAGTCACAATTTCCTGTCAAATTACTCTTACATACTATGGGGTCCATTATGAGGGTCAAGTATGAATACATGATATACATAAATGTTCTTTCTACTTCAATGTTAATGTGCATAAGTTTAGTTATGTAAAATATAGTGGGAAAAGGTGCTAAAGAGAATTTCACATCCCAAATAATTATAGGATAGTTAGGAAAGACCCAAGTAGGGCCATGGGTGGGAGTAGTTGCCTACCTAGATTTTCTCAACCTAGAAATAGATGATCTCAGTAAGGGAAAAAGGTTGGCCAAGATGATGAGTGTTATGAAACCAGCTCAAGAAAAGACAAAAAAGATAGATCAATGCCTTAGAATTCAGCCTCTTCGAGGGGGGAACCTCCTTTACATTACATAAATGAACAATTCTTTGATGATTCAAATGACAAAACCTCCTTTCTATATATAGGAGTCTAAGGAGTCACAATATAACCCAGCCGACCTAACAATAATAATATAAATCCACAAAAATAACAATAGAGGGATTCTATGGGGCACAGTAATAACAATATGGGGGCAATAGGGGCACACAATATTAATAAGGGGTACAACTACAATAGTAATGGGGTAATCACTAGTATTATAGGGACCCAACATGCCCCTCTCCTTCAAAAAAAGTGTTGTCCTCAACGCTTGAGTAGTTCTGGATACTTCTGTATAAAATTCTCATCCTCCCATGTGGAATCTTTCGCAGATAAGTTCTTCCACTTGATAAGATACTCCGAAATTGATCGATTTCGTAGCTGTCGAGATCTTGTTTTTGTGACTGCTTT
>APFE030771410.1:8294-31317 GCA_000404065.3 Pinus taeda
TTACATGATGGTTGAGCTAACATCTGCATTGGGCTTGCACCACAATGGCTCGACCCCATATTACCCTCAGGCCAATGACCAAGTTGAAGTCGTGAACAAGGTCTTGGTCACAATGCGTCAGCGTACTATTGGGATGCACAAGTCAAATTGGCATCTCATTCTTTTTTCAACTTTGTGGGCCTATCGAACCTCAACCAAGGAAGCAACTGGTTCACACCATTCTAGTTGGTCTATGGTCTGGAAGCAACATTGTTAATTGAATGCAAGATTCCTTCACTCAAGTTAGTTGTTGAACTCCTCCTTGAAAGGTCACCTCAAGGGAAACACTTCTTATATTTAAAAATACTAGATGAGACTCATCGTCTTGTTGCCTTGGTCATCGAAGCACAAAAGAAACGGGTCAAATCCCATTTCGATCAACCGGTCTCCCCTCATGTGTTCTCTGAGGGTGATTTGGTCTTACTATATGACCAAGCTAACAATAAGATAGGGGCAAGCAAGTTCGAACCTATGTGGCATGGACCCATGAAATGCATTTTGCAGAAAGGAGCCTATGAACTTATTGATTATTAAGGAAATCCTCTCGATAAGCCCTGAAACAGGCTTTACCTCAAGAACTACTATGCTTAAGTCATCTTGCATGGTTACTTGTATACATTATTGTGTGATTCATTTTTGCACAGCGTGGCTTTGTGTGATTGTTTTCAAACATCTTTCTTGTTTACTATGCTTTTCTTGCTTTGCAGATGTCTGCGACTCCTCACATTAGTTTCGCTGATGGTGCTTTTCGTAGTACCTAGAACCTATCATCCATGGCATGGGCTATTTATGACCCTAACAGTGAGTTGATTGACCTTAAAGGTATCTACCTAGGTTGCACAACCAAAAACATTACTGAATAAAGTGCGGTCATCGAACTATTGTTAGAAGCCATCACTCTAGGAATCAGAGAACTGGTTTTCAACCTGGATTCACAGCTTGTCATTCTTCAACTCAATAGGAAATATTCTGTCAAAAACCCTCAAATATTGAGAATGTATCTCCATATTCGTCTATTGGAAAGGCATTTTGATTACATTACATATCATCATATTCCTAGAGGCATGAATACATTAACAGACACATTAGTTAATCATGTGTTGGATAGACATTTACGAAACATGTAAAAGATAAAAAAAAAACCATTTGTACTATAGTAAATAGTAAAATACAAAATATGTATATATGGTGATAATTTTTTATACATCATAACCCCAAAAAATAATATGTGTGTCTAAAATAACATCAGCGGCTCACAGGCCTCATATATCTGTGGCACGCAGGCCTCAAAAAATATGTAAGTGTTGGACCTAGGAACTAATCAGCATGGTGACCGTGGTAGCATGATATGGCTCGTGAAACATGATTCAGTAATCAATAAATCTGCTCCAACACTCCCACTATGTGTCTTTGGTACAAATGAGGAATGTCTCCTACCCGAGCATACTCTAGGATACCACGAGTCAACCCCTTAAGGTTCCTCGTGATCTCCTCCTCGTTGTCACTCCCCTCTTGATAAGGAGCGATAACATCGATAGGGCGGGGGACGCGCCTGCCTATTGGGGACATCCTAGCAAATCACTTTGGTCCAACATCTACATTAACAAGAAAAATGTTATAAGAACATATATACCAAAAACAATTAAAAAATATCAAAATTAAGAATTTTGGTTTTTTACCTTTGCCATCAAAGTCCTCTCCATCTGGTAAGGGCTTGTTTGGGTCTCCTCGGAAATCAATGCCAATGTATGGCCAGTCCTCCATGATGATCTTTGGTCATCATAGCCATGAAAATAATGTAGGTCGATATGACATGTGCTAACACCTAGTGATCCAAGGCATCAAATAGCTCCAGTAGGCCATCCACGGATCGCTTGGCATAGGAGGATCTACCTCAGTCTATTGATACTAGAACAGTGGTACTCATTCCAGGAAGAAGGTTGCAAGCACTGATCTAAAGCCAAATTGCTTCAAATTCCCTGTCTTAACTTTGGATAGCTGGCGCTTGATGTTCATCTTCATAGCCTCTGCCCAGTTGAAGATCGTAGGAGTTGTGCAATCAATGGCATAAAGGAACTTCGACTTGTTAGTCTCATTTTCTGCCTTGGACCCTGCCACTCTGTTGATATTCAACAGAAGCACCCGCAGTGTTAGATCTTGCACATTGGAAACCTCTATCTTCCCACTCTTGGATTTCAGGGCCTTAGGGTAGTGCTCAAAAATTAAGGAAGAGATGCTTTCCCCAATCGGACATGACCCATACAAGTTCACCGACTCCCCTCTGCAGGACAGTCTAGTGATGAAGTATATATATGAAGTTTCCAACTCCAACTAATGGTTTCCAATGACAAATATCTCCCGATTAATGTCCCAAATACTAATCAGGTACCGAAGCAACTTGGGTTGGGCCCACATCTCTGGCGTAAGAAAGATTTTGAGGATCCCTCAAAGCCTCCAGCCAATTTGGGTCATTCATTGCCTGGGTGTCAACATTTTCATGTTCCCATTCTTTCCAGTCCACCATTATCAACGATTCACTCCTGCAAAAGCCATTAATTTGTGTCAATAATCATCCTTGGCACATAAAATTTAAGTTTCAACAGTCAGTTTTTGAGAAAATAGGGTTTTTCCCTATCCACAGTGTCGACGCACCTATTTTAAAACTAGTTGCACTGATCGGCGCATATGGCTTTGTTAATCACCCTCGGTTGGCATGATTCCATTCATGGAAATCACGCTAACCAAGGGAAAAAAATATTTTCAAAAACCTCCTCAAAAATCTAAAAAAATGGCTAAAAGCATAAATAAAGAACATGAAAATGCAGCTCAGGGCTTTGACTATTACCTAGAAATGGTGGCTCATCAATTGACCTCTTGGATCTACCGCAATCTGCTCCAGAAAAATTAGGGAAAAATTGAGTAAAAAGTATTCACATCAAAGGTAAAATGGTAAATGGTAAAAATATATTTATTTTCCCCTTTTTTATTCATTTTTTCATGAAAATATCAAGTTTTTGTAAATATTTTGACCTATTTTGCCTCAAGGACTCAATAATACACTTTACCTTGCTTGTGCAGCGACAAGTGATGGATGTGTGATGATGATGATGAGTCACATTTCACCTCTTTTCTCGACTCGTTAAAATCATATGAAAAGATTGCCAGGTATTTTTGCCCTTTTTGACTCATTAAAGAGAATAAAATGTGGGGTTCGCTTTCAACTCTTTTCCAACCCTTTAAAAACAAAAATATGGTTGATCCCTTGTCATTTAGAACTCATTAAAGGATGTGAAACATCATGCGCCCAGTATAATTTTACCCCTTTTTCGGGCTGGGAGGCACTATTTATGAAAAAAGTACTCCTTGACTGAGTCAATCAGTTCTCTCAAGTATTTTTTTCTACCTTTCGGCCCCCAGAGACACCAATCTACGAAAAGGGACCACGTGGAGTTTTCTTTTATGTGTCTTTTTCAAACTCTCTAAACATGAAAAGGATAATGAGTTACACCTTTGTCGGACTTATTAAACTATTAAATGATATTAGATTCATCACCATGACGAACATGAGCTTCTCCTTCCTAGGGCTCGTTAAACTTATTAGGTCGGATTAGTCCGAAGGATGAACTTGTAGTGCAAGCATATGCTATCCCCTTCAAGATAGCAATTAAAAAATAATTAGGGCACTGCCAAAAATGGTGGGGGAATTTGGAAATCTATCAATTGTGTTGGCAGCTCACTCTTGAACATGACACTCTTTGCTTCATGTCGGGTTGGGATATCCTCCTTTATATCGATGACCTTCCTAGGTTGGGCCGTTCATTTTTTCCTTCCATTTGATCTCTGCCATGTCATCATGACCACTGATCCTATGGATCCAAAAGCTGCCAAACTTCTAGTTGTGTCGCCGATATGTTCAAGAGTTGTCCCTCTACAGTTACACTTACCTCTGATTCACTGTATCATCCAAAATCATTTTGCATCCTCTTGTCTCGCATCGATGACATGGGATTCATTATGGTCCTCCTTCAACACACTCGCTTTCCATCAACTTCAACTCATTATCCAGGAAGTTGATTGAGAGACTCCCTCCCAGTACCTTAGAGCTTGCATGCCCTAATTGCAAGTTCTTCGTACTTGATGACAAGTTTACGTCATTGGCTTTCGCTCGAGTGATTTCACGGGTGTTTGACTTCAGTTCCTCTATTCACATTCCATGGATTGTGCTGATAGTACCTTGAGGACCATTGTCATTATTGGTGGTTTCTCTCGTGCTTGTTAACATATTACATCATCAACTTATAATCAAGCAACTTTCTAGCATGTTCAATGTCAACACATCTATTCACGTGTTAGAATATGTACTTTGATCGAGTCGTGTTGGAGCGCAAGAGCCTGGGCTCAGATCACAAAATTCTAGGTTGTGGAGTGATGTGACATGGTTATGTTGATATGCATGTCTCTATCAGCTGGTTGGCTGCGATCAAACCATGAGTTATCATATGTGATCCTTCTCATTATTGGATGGCTACAACCATACCATGGTTTTGTTATGATCCTCTTTGAAGGATGGTTGTGACCATACCTAGATTTATTTACATGATCATTCTCTGGATGGTTGCGTCCATGCCACAATTCATGTATAATTTGACAGAGATCTTAGTTTATGTATATGTATCTGTACTTTCTTCAGGTTTTCCGATGGCAAACCAGTTCCCCGCACTGATTTATAAATCATTTCATCCCTCACTCCAGTTCAACCTTCATGCTTTAGGGGGCATCTGTTACATAGCATTTTGTCATTATCCCTGTACTCCCTGTCCCTTGATCCTGGAGAGCCTCTACAATGAACTCTACATGCTTTTCCTTCATGGAGAAACTCCCATTGTGTCCCTCTTCATGAGCAGATAAATTCCCTTTTGCACCATTTCCACTAAAACTTATGTTTTTCCCAGTTTACAATACCAGCTCTAATGACCTTTGTCTCCCCCATGCCGATGTGCAGAGATTATCACTACTCCTCACGTGGATTGGAGCAACTAAGTTGTGTTCCAGTCGCGTCGGTTCTATTATGGAAATTCTTTTAAATTAGGAGCTAAAGCTTCTAGCTCTAGAAGCTTTGTAACGGAAGTCTAGTAAATGGTTTGGCCGGATGGGGTCAAGGTTGTCAATTTGGGATCCTTTCCCCTATAATGATGGAACTACCTCAAGGGATAAGCCCTTCTCCCATGAGAAGAGAATCCATCTTCTATCCATTTTTCCTATATAAACCTCCCTTCTTCCCAAGCACAAGATAGTGTTGATGTTGGTGTGCTTATGTTATTTTGGTTTGGAGTAGACAACAAGCTATTACTAGATGTAGATATCTAGTTGTGTGAGGGAGAAGTGTTATTTGGTTTGGAGTGAAGCCTAAAGGGAAGAGCCTTAAAGCTATTGTTGATTGAGGCCATCATGGAATGCTAGCAGAAATGTGTGGGAACCCAGTCTTGTCAGAGGAGGACTACAACGTCAAGACAAATGGTTGTAATCTCTCTTTGATATTAATATATGAAACTATCGATTGATTTCCTACATGTTTTTTCATATTACGTATTCATGGCTTAATTTTTCTTGACTTGTTAAGTAGGTTGAATTACAATTTTTCTATTATCACATTTGTTGTTTGTTGTTGTTTACTTGTTTCAGGTGCTTGAAGAAGGAAGCAAAAGATAGCTGGAGTGAGCAAGCAAGGACATCATCAAATAGGATAAGAGAACTGAGAGGTAGGCCCTCTTATTTGGTTCTAACCTAAGGAAATCTTCCATAGAATGTATCTGTTGTGGCTAGACCCATTATCGAGTTAGAGGAATTCGTTTGTGTCCACACTTATAATTTATTTCACCACAGGTGTGCAGCAAGTACCAATATTGAAAAGGTTCAAATCTTTGAACTTTGGGTTTTTGCATTCATTGGCCCTCTAAAGAAATTTTGCAAATTATATAGCTTTTCTAATGATATCATGCCTTTTTGAATGCGGTTCTCTTTGTTTTTGCGAGTTGCATCTTGTAGCGCTCCTTGGTGCTCATCTTCATCGATAACTTAATCTTTGAATACATCAACATCTCCATAAAGTGCAGTATCTGTTGGTTATCATTAAATAAGGGTAAATTAGAGATATTGTCAGGGATGGATTGTTTGTAAATAATTTCAATAAAAAAGACTTCCATAAGAGATGACAACCTAGCAGCAGCATTTGTTAATGCATCTACAGCTATGTTATGCATTCTAGGAATAAATATGATATTAAAATCTTCAAAATGAGAAATCAAACACCACACATATTGTTGATAACCTTTCAAATGAGGTGACACATAGTGTATAATACTACGTACTTGTCGTACGATGGTTTCAGAGTCACCTACTACTTTGAGAACTCCAACATTGAGGTCAATGGCCTTTTGTAAGCCCGGTATGAGTGCTTCATATTCTGTCATTTTATGCGTGCACTCAAATTCCAAGCGGCTTGCAAACATGCATTTTCTTTGTCGTGGGTCTACTAAAACACAACCAACTATAGAGCCCTCCTGTGTCTTTGAACTGTCAAAGTACAAAATATGAACATCATACGTACATGAATTATGCCCTACACCACTACTACTACTACCATATACTATACAAATGTCATTTCCACCAGTTGGAAAAAGAAGGAGATCCAATTGTTTCTAGTGGAACTAGGGAAGGCTAAGCAAGGTAGCACCCTATTTCAGTCTCCGAGAAGCAATTACTGAAGATTATATTTGCAAAAGAAACTAGTTCATTTTTCCCCTTGAAGGGTGTCATAGTATGCTTCATGTAAGGATCTGTTGAAGGCCCGAAAATCTGGTCTACAACAAGGGGGATAACCACCCAGTCTAGACCTTGAAAGAAGCTCCTTTTCCATTTGGAATAGTGGCTCTGACTAGGGGTGATGGGACTAGTTTCCAAATTTGTTTATGATGGTACACTAGCGGGATGATGTTTTTCTTTTTAAAGTTTTATGGGGAGAATGCTTATTCTAAATCTAATCTAACATATGCAATTTTATTCTAATGAAGGAAAACATCTAACTCTAAACTATCCCAAGAGTAACGTTTGATTTATGTGATCTAAAGTAATTTCAAACAATAATTGGTAATAAAAATCATTCAATCACTACGAGAAAGGAATCCATTAAAAATGATTGTTTCGTATAACAAATTAGTCGAAACAATTATGATAAACACATCACATAATGAGTCATTCATACACTCAGCATAAAAAGAATAGGTATCACCGTACAAAAGTGCAATAATGACAACTAAACATTTAGGCTTTCATATATAAATAACTAAAAATAATATATCACTTGGCACATAAGTAAAAAGTATTAAGAGATAAACGTACCATTGATAATAGGTTCTACTCATGAGCTTCAACGATACAGATTTATTTCAAATAAATCAATATCCACTAAGAGTACAGAAGTGCATTTCAGTAGCAGACATCAAACTCAAATATAAATAAATCTCATTCCATTCATTTATCAAAACCTCCTCAGTGGGGGAAAACTGCACGTTCTGAAGAATTACTTTTGATAAATTTCTGGACGCTCTCTAAATGCATGAGAGGGGTTAAAATACTACTAACTAAAATCTAAAAATAGTTATTACAAAAATAGATGAGGAGGTTCAAAATGACCATCCTCATTTTAAGCAAAAATTAACTAAAATCAAACTAAAATTGTATCTATGCTAAATCTTTTATCTTTTCTTTTAAGTTGCAAATGTCCAACATGGGCTTCAAGAGCGTCGGTTGGCTGACTTCAACTTTCAATTGACCTGTGAATACGGAATC
This sequence comes from Pinus taeda, assembly GCA_000404065.3. NCBI lineage: Eukaryota > Viridiplantae > Streptophyta > Pinopsida > Pinales > Pinaceae > Pinus > Pinus taeda. The sequence goes on from APFE030771410.1 coordinate 16,182, forward strand.
GGTGAGCGCTCGCGCTATCTTTTTGGTGGAGGTTATGATGCACTACAGAGTCATCCACTCGCTATGTGGTTTTACCAGATAGTGCTAGTAAGTGTCCCAGTTTAACATGCTTATCTGCTTAATTGACTCTGCCTTTTCTTCTGTCATTTGCTTCCACCTTGTTTGCAAATGTTGTGCCTTTGGGAGAAATCCTGGAGTGGTCTCTGATATTAAATTTTCTTTATGTAGATTTTCATTGATGCAGTCGATTACATTTCTTGTTATTGTTTCTGCATCCTCCATCACTTGCTTTGCTTCCTTGAGATGGGATTCATCAATCCTAGGAAACTCCGCTCTTTTTCCTTCCTCTGATTTCTGCCAATTCAAAAATTTAGAAAATTTCTTAAAAACTAAATCATAATCAAGTCGTAAGTCTAAATCTTGATTTGTAATGTTGTCACTTTTTTTGCAATGGGAATTCAATTGCGAGATCCTTTGGCAAAGAATTTCCTCCTGTTGTAAGAGTTGGTCATTGAGGGCAGGGGATTTTGTGATGAATTCTTCAATTTTAGGGTCATCCTTATGCAGTTCTATTGTGGCCTGTAGATGTTGTTCTTTATCAGCCAGATTGTTTTGATAACCCAACTGCATTTGCTGGAAGTCCTATTGTAGCTTTTCCAATTGTATCTCTACTTCTTGGCTGAAACTGGCCTACTATAATTGTTGTTTCAAAAAAAAAAAATATGCTCCCTTTCTTTTAATAGCATTTGAACTTCTAACGCTTTATCAATGGTTGTAGAAGCATATGCCCCCACAATCTGAGAGAGCCTAGTTAGGTTTTCCGTTGGATCGGTAGTTGGTTCTTGCCAAAGAACATCCAAAGGTTTAGCCTCTGGAGAACGTACAATATCTATTTTTTGTTTCTTTATTTGTCTCTTGAAAACAACCTTATGTTGTGGGCTATAAAATACATCCAGACGAGGAATCTCCTCTATTTTCGACACAATTTCAGATGACGGAGCAACAAGAATATGCTCTATCTCTTGAGTATCAGTAACCTCTTCTATTACCATCTTTGTGGCTATCTCCCCTGGTTTATCAGTGGACCTGCACTCTATTCTTCGGTGTTGATTAGTTCATTAAAATTCTCCCACTCTTTTTCTAGTTCTACTATAATTGGACTTGTTGGCTTTGCGAGGGGGGCGATAGTCTCGGCCTGTTTTGGGGATAAAACCTACTAGTCAGGCTTTTCTATAGACTGAGCTGTATCTTTGATTGACCCTTCACTTCTACTATGTTCACTCTTTGACTGTTCATCATATTTTTCAGCTGATTCCCTCTCGGACTTTGATTTAGATTTTCCTTCTCCTGAACTTCCACTTATGCTAATACTGGGAGTTGGTTCCCTTGTTGGTTCAATGAGCAATTTGTCCAACGGTACATTTGCCAGCCTCTGTTCTCTATAATGGTTAAACTCTTGAAGCTTCCCTTGGTAAAATTGAATTTCTACCATATGTAGAATCTCTCTGAGAGAGCTCTTTTGCTGAAAGACATCGTCGAAGAGATCATCCTCTTTAGTAAACACTTTTATTTTGACCATCATCATAAAATTATTGATAGTATCAAAGGGATCGTACTGCCTCCCTCGAAACATTGGTAGCTGTAGACTTAGCATATTATCAACCTCTTTAAAAGTGTGACCCAAATCAAATAATGCAAAAGCCCCGCAGACCACAGGGAATTGAGGCAAAATGGCCTTCTTAGAATTCTTGAGTTCTCTACTCATTCCCCCAACACTGCAGGTCTGCTAAGCTATCTCTCGGGCCATAAGTTTGTCGGGGACATAAAAAGGAAGCACATGAGGTGAAGCAATGCTCCCAAATACCCTAATGTATGTGAATAACACCTCCCCAAACCACCTACCCACAGGGAGAATGTCGATTTCAGCTTCTGGGGATAATCTTGGGGCGTCTTTGTTATATAGCACTTTATGAATAGGAAGCATCACTCCATGACAAATATTGTAGAAATATGGGATGAAATTGGATTTCCACAGTTCTTTGTGATAAACCTGAATATGCAGAGGGTTCTGTACTGTCCATTTCCACCCCATGATGGGAAAATCAGAGACGAAACGAATGGCATCGATGACATAGGCAACTAAAAAGAATGAAGGGTAAAACCTTTGAGAAAAACTTCTTTTAGTTCAATAATTTAAAATAGCAGAAGATAAATTATCCGATAAAATTTGGGCCCAATCCATTATGGTGGCATTGGTTGCCACATCCAATAAAGGCAACCATTCTGATGAAAACTTATTGATATCTAGCTTCCCAAATAGTCTACACAACATTGCAGCAACAAAACAATAGGAAGAAGAGAGGGAGCTAATGGTGTACATACCATTTTTATCCTTCTTTAATGGTTCCTCCTTCACGGACCAGCTCTTTGTGAAGTTTTACAAATCCTCATTTTCTTTGGCGAATTTTTCCACAAATTGTTTGTTATAACTAGCCTGGGGTTCTGGAAGGTGATACATATGCCTCAAATTACTTGGGGTAAATGACCCCATGACCTCCTAGTTCCGTGTCTTGAATTTCTTGTCAAATATATCAGCCTGGTCTATAATCCATTTTACCATATCTGTGTAAGGGAGTATCTTTGGCCTACAACACGGTGCAGAAACGTGCATGCAAGCTCTATTAGTGATGCTTCAGATGACCCATGTCCATCTTCCATAACTGTAACCTCCATAGCTCTCGGGTTTTCTTCTTCTAGCAGTCAGTACATGCCTTCCCAAGTAGATATCCCTGCTTCCTTGGTACAAGTGGTGTCTGTAAATAACGGGGTCATCTCTGACTTTTTAGATGCGGGAGCTTTGCTTTTGTTTCCCATTACGCTCTGTGCGTTGTTCTACGTATTGCTCCTAAAAATTGTAAGCAGAGAACAAAGAGACACTAAGGATGGTGGTGAATAATGAACAACAATAAGGTGATGGGAAAGCTTTTAAGTTTTAAAATCATATCAAAGATAACACCTTACGTGAGATGGTCCTTTAATCCAGATCTGGTTCGTTTTTAATAAATACCATCAATGGACCATTAAGCTAGCATTAATGCTCATAACTCTTCCATCGAACGATGGAAAGTACTATCATTGAACTCTAAGCCCTTAGATTTGCGATAAAGTGATTTTGTGATTTTATTCGCAATATCGCAGATCACGATATCACAAAACCTATTATATTTAACAACCATTTGTTGCATCATGCGGCTGCGAGATGCGATTTGCGAGAAGCTTTATTGAATTTTTCAAAAATTGGGTGTTTTGTATTAAGTGGGTTGTGGTTAATGAAATCTGCGATATGCGATGAGTTTGTAAGGCTTGCAATCTCGCATTCTCGCATTCTCTAAGTTTCTTTGTAAAGGATGCCCGCCATTACCCTTTTTGCAATGCGATTCTTATCATTAAAAAATTGGTTTATTAAAGTTTTTCTTAATACTCAAGACATTCCGCTTACAAGGGTTTTCCTAGCTTTTGTGGTTATTTGTTGCTTTTCATAAGGAGGCTCAACACTTGTAATGTTTTTTATGCGCATGAAGCGTGAAATGGTAGGAATTCATATTGTTGGGAGTTTTTCTTTGATATCATGTTTTATTGAAAAAAAAAAAGGCAATCTTAAGTGCCAAGTTTTTATTTTTTGGAAGGGTCCTCATATATTAATGTTATTGCTAACACTAATAAAAATGGGGGTTGTTGATGGTCACAACAATTGGCGATTCACTTGAAAGAACTAGTTATCTCTGATAGTTTTTTGAATTTTCTAAAAATTCTAAAATAGAAATGGTTTTGGAAAATCAAACTTTATTGCAGAAATATAAGGTAAACAGTGCTATTTGCTAACAACAATATTTTGTTCCATCTATCCTAATTATGTTTATCTTCTTCCCAAAGCTAGTCATTGTACTTACATCAATCATTACTTGGTTTATAAAGATAAAAACAAAGACATCTCTATAGATCATTTTTAGGTGTACTCATTTGTCATAGGTAGAGCCTCTGCTGCCAATAGGCGTTCATAGCCTCGATAGGGTTACCTGTTACCCAGCAACAATCCAGTATCCTACTTAAGAAGTATGCAATTTTCAAAGATAAATCCTCATCTACACTTATTGCTTTTTCTTTTCTTTTAATTCTTAAAGAACAATGCCTTGGTTTGGTGGCCAAATTTGACAGTTCCATTCAATTGATTTATAACTTAAATAAACAAGCTAGCTCGTGATGAGACCCATTGTCTTTTGATTGAAACAATCTCAAGTCATTACCCTGTTTTGGTATGTAGTTTGGCAATGTCAATTAGTTATAATCCTTATGATCACGATAAGCCGGCTCTTGATGAGATCTATTATTCTTTAAGTTTATAGTGTATAACTGGATTATGCTTTGAAACTTGCAATTTCCTAAAGTGGGGAGGAAGTCATTGGCTCCTTTAGAGTTCTTCTGGACGACAATTGTAGAGTTTTTAAAAATAGCTTTTTTGTAGAGAATCTTTGTCTTGTTGTTGATACTTTTCATGACTGATATGAAGTAAACTCCTACTAAAGTTTGTTTTTAATCAAAACTTGTAAAGTTGAAACAAAAGAACAAGTAAAACCTTCAATATTATAGCACTTGACCATATTTTTCAAAAATAAAGATTAATTTTTTCTCACCACTTCCATTTATACAAGCAAAAAACAAAATTGACAAGAGACACTACTCTTTTTCATGGAAACTAAAGGTAAACATTTTCAACCTGTTTTATTATCAAAAAGAAAAATAAGCTAAAGATAATAATTTACAAAAATAGAAGAGGTTATCTTCTATGGAAAGTATTTTTTAAGGATCTACCCATTAACAGGTAAAGACTCTCTATTCCCTGCTAAGTCTTGTAACATGAAATTCGATGGACCTATGATTTCAAGAATTTGGAATGGTACAAGCCACATCCATTGGAATTTAGTATGCTTGCCTTTTTCTTCATGGGCTTTATCCCACTTCAATACTAAATCTCCAATTTGAAAATATTTTCTGGATATCAAGTTTGAATCAAAAGAAGCTTTTACTAATTGTTGATGATGTGCATGGGTAATTTTGGCCTGTTCTCGTTCCTCTTCTAGCTTAAGAATCTGCAATTGTCTTAGTTGCAAGGATGAGGAAGGATTTTCTTCGATGAACTGAACTAAGGATAAAGAAGGAATAGCTAGGTGTGTTAGGAGAACCACTTCTTTCCCATAAACTAAATTAAAGGGAGAAGTGCCAATAGAAGCTTTTTGAGCTATCTGATCTGCCCAAAGAGCATATATCAAAGATTTATGCCAATTTCTATGAATTTGATCAATAGTTAAGTTTAATTGATCAGAATTAGACAGAATTGCAGGTAATAATTGGCAGAATACTTAATTCTAAAGCCTCTTTTGAGCACAAATTCAGTCATAGAATTACCAGAAAAATATGATGCATTGTCAAACATTAAAGCCGAAGGTAAGCCAAACCTCGTAATTATGAATTGATCTATAAAATCGATGATATTTTCAGAGATGGCTGACTTGAGAGGAACTACTTCTACCCATTTAGTAAAGTAATCATTAGTTGTAAGGATGTAATTATGTTGTTTATAAGAGTGAGGAACGATCTCACCTATTATATCTAATCCCCATTGTTCAGATGGTTGATCGATGTTGACCGGCTGCAATGGAAATGATGGTTTCCTCTATCTTCTAGCAGTAGTTTGACAAATTTGACATTTTCTTACATAGTTATGTGCATCCTTAAATAATGTTGGCTAGTAGTAGCCTGCACGCAAGATTTTGTGTGTTGTCGCATCTCCTACGTAATACCCACCTATTGGTCCATCATGAAGTTCCTGCAATAATTTTTCAGCTTCAGATTTCTCAAGGCATCTAAGAAGAATAGAACCATAATTCATCCTAAAGAGTACATCATTTGCAATTTGATATTTCTTAGCTTTTAATCTTAGGGCTATTTTCTTTGTATGATTCAAATGTGAAGGAGCATATCAATTGTTTAGGTAAAACTTGATATCAACATATCTTGATTCAATATCGTTTAGGCTTACCTCATACATTTGTACCTCACGATCAGGGAACTATATTTCTGATATATGCAATGCTCCAGCCAACATCCTGCAAAAACCTTGACCTTTAACAATATTCATTGGCTTGATTTCAACGTCATATTCTTGCAGGGTTGTGACCCAATTCACTCTCTTTTCACCCACATATTTCTGTACCAAAATATTTCTTACCGCTAGAAATGACACTATTATTTTTGTATGGATCTTGAGAAGAAAGGATATAAAATGTTTGATCACTTTGAAAATAGCATAAGCCTGTTTCTCAATGTCAAAGTAATTTAATTCAGCTCCTTGCAAGTTTGAACTAAAAAGGAAATTAGGGATTCTACTTTATCTTGATTGGCTTGCGTGAGTATTGCAGCGTATGATTTTTCAGAGGAAAATGTATACAAAATGAAAAGATCAAAACATTTTGGAGTCACTAGAGATGGGGCATTTATAATTGCTTGTTTAATCAGGTTGAATGCTTCATGTTCTGCCTAACCCCATTTCAAGAGAGTTTTTCTTGATCATTGCTTGGAGAGGTGACACAATTCTTAAGAAGGCGAGGACAAATCTTTTAACGAAATTGATTTGACCAAGGAAGGATTGCATTGCTTTTTAGTTATGTGGTAAGGATATTTTAGAAATCTCTTTTATCATATCTGGATCAATATGGATTCCAAATTTAGACACTATGAATCTGAGAAGCTTTCCTTCACTTAATGCAAAAAAGGACTTTTTTGGACTAAGTGGGATCCCATACTTTTGACAACGTTAAAAGATCTTAAATCTTTGAGGTAGTTACTACATTTCTTAGAATACACTATCATGTCATCTAAGTAAATCACCACTGACTTATTCACTAATCCTTTAAATGCAATATCCATGGCCCTTTGAAATGTGGCACTAGCATTAATCAGTCCAAATGGCATCTTTTGATATGCATACATGCCCCATTTGGTTCTGAATGTCATCTTCAATTGATCATCTAGATGGACTAAAATTTCGTTATATCCTAAGAAGCCATCTAAGAAGGACATCAATTCAGACCCTGCAATAGATTGTAATATCTATTCCATAGGTGGTAATGGAAAATTGTTCTTTTGGCAGGCTTTATGAGATTTTGAAAGTCAATACAAATCCGGATGTCTTCGTTTTTCTTTCTGATTGGTACCAGGTTGGAAACCCATCTATAATGTCGAACAGGAAAGATAATTTTAGCTTTCAATAATTTATTTAGCTCAAACTTAATCTGGCTTTCTAGATTAGGATGGATTTTTCTCAACTTTTGCTAGACCGATTTCTTGTTAGAGATCATCGGGATTGTATGCTGTATGATTGAAGTATCATAAGTTTTGAGGTCATCGTAATTCCAGGCAAAGGCATTTTTATATTGCTTCAAAAGTCAAATGAAGGTTGATTTTCCTTTGGAGTTAGACCAAGACCTAAGTTGATATTATGCGGCTTTATGTCAGTTCCTAGATTCACTAATTCATATCTTAGAGTTGAACTCTGAAGTTTTGAATTGGTGGACCTTTTGAATCTATCCTTTAAATCATATAGGTCTTCCAATTGACTACAAATTTGGGTATAGCATTATTGGTGCTTCCTTGTTGTAACTACCTATCATGTTGGTCTTCATCAATTATCTGGTTATTGTAAGAGCCTTTTGAAGTTAGAAAACTTACAATATCAAGGTCATCATTAAAAACTCTCCAGTCGGTAACATTATCCGAGATGGAGGGTCTAAAAATCAATTTGATTGAGAATCTATCAGGAGTATAGTCTTGTAAGGGAATAAGCTTGGAAGCTACATTGGCCAGGAGGTCAGCACTAGCATTTTGGAGTTTGGGAATAGATGAAATATTAAATGCTATAAAGTGTGCAGTCAAGTCTTGTACTAATTATTGATAATGCTTTAAGTGACCTGATAGGCAATGTATAGTATTTCTTACCTACTTGATAACAATATCAAAATCCCCAAAGACTTGTAGATATTTGATGTCAAATATGATTGCCTTGTATAACCCTTGAACTAGAGCTTCATATTCTGCAGTATTATTTGTGCAATCGAACTCGAGTCTACAGGTTAGCATGGTTTTCTCTCCTTCTGGACTAATTAATATACAACCTACTCCTGCTCCATCATTAGACTTATAACCATCGAAAAATAATTTCCAAAACAAAGATTTATTTACAAGCCTATCTACAAAATTAATGCATTTAAAAGTATCCGTTTGGGAAAATTTTTCTATATGAGATAACACTGAAATTTCTAAAAAAGGTGAAGTATGAGAATTGAAATTCCCTAAGAACGAATCAACAAAATATTTTCCAATTATATTATTGTTGTATGCTATAGGTTCATTTTCTCCTTCTAACTTGGTCACTATGTACTTTTGGTGTCTTTCTCGCTCAACCTTTATCTAATTTGGTTTACTATTGTAAGGGAGCCACATGTGTGACCATTCGGTTGCAAAGTAACCGTGAATATTTTTTGACGAATCTCTACTAAGAATTAATCCATAAAACTCAGGAATATCTGCAACAAGTATATCAATGACTTGACATACCTTTGGATTCGATGAAAGCCTTATGGTTACTTGATTGAGTTCGCCAATAACTTCAACATGAGACTAATCTAGCTGCAATATGCATACTACAAACTTTTGAGGTTGGACATTTAATTTTGCACAAATTTTCTTAGGCAAAATATTAGATGAAGCACCAAAATCTACCAAACAGTTACGCAAATTTTTATTGAAAATTTCAAAGGTAAGGAGGAATGGAGTATGGGATTTTGACCTTCCTCCAATCAAAGCAATGTCATTTGGATCGACTTTATTTGACATACCAGTTGGAGGTCTCCCCATTTCATGAGTAGCTTGTGAGATTACAGTAGCACGTATAGGTGCAACAGGTACTGCATGCAGTTCTTTCAAAAGTAGTTTATGTTGATGCTTCAATTTACTCAGCTCATGAAAAGTAATGTTGGTCCTAGTCTTCTTCATGTCTTCAAAAATATTATACTCCATTTCATCAGAAATGATAAGTGTTTTAGATGGAGTTTATGAATCAAATTGGACTAGGTATGTATGAGTTTCCTTTGGTGATGATTTCTTACCTGCAACTTTATCTTTAGAAGCTAGGCTTGGGTTTTTCTGTTTAGAACTAGATTGTGGAGGATCAAGTTGATTTTCGTTTCTAGTAGTGACTGGTAATGCAATGCATCTTGATCTTCTTCATCTGGAAGAATGAAGTCCCACATTCCCTATAGTTCCATAACCTCATCATCATCAGTATGTTCCTCATTCAAAACTTCCTCTTCTTCTCCTTTCGATTCTGCATTTTTTATAGCATTGGGAGGCTTCAAATCGGTTGAAGGATTCCTCTTGAAAGGCTTATAAGGTTTCTTAGAAGAGGTCTCTACCAATTGTTTTTTAATATCAACCATTTCGTTAGACATTGTTTTTAAAACTTTCTTTAATCCTTCCAATTCGAATGGGTCCTTTGATTGTTTTTCATAGGGTCATCTCTAAAAGAAACCTTTTTAGATGTTCTTTCATCTACAATGTTTTTCTTTTCTAAAGCTAGGACACTTTTTTCCACCACTATCGCTTCTTTCATATTTTCAGCGAACGTTGGCTTGGTACCCCTATCTACAAATATTTCTATGTTCAAAGGTAAGGTAGATATGTACCATTCACTTTGAACTTCTTTGCTAGGCTTGGATGTGGTAGGGATCTTATTTAAGAGCTTATTAAATTGCGAGTTGAAATATTTGATAGGTTCTCTTGATTCAGTTTTAAGATTTGAGAGGTCACTGATTAATTTCGATGTAGACCTATCATCACCGAACTTTGTCAAGAACTGCTCTTGGAAAATATTCCAACTAGTAATGTACCCTGATGGCAATGAAAATTACTAGGACCGAGCTACTCCTTGTAAGGTATATGGGAAACGCCTAACAACAACATCTTCTTCCGTGACTCCATTTAAATTTATTAACAACATAAAGTTGTTTATGTGTTCTTCTGCCAGTACGATTGCATCTGGGTTAAACTTGGGGAGCCATTTTTCGAGATGAGCAAGCAATTGACTCAAGGATGCAGGCATTATCACTGCCCCTGGATTGTTCATGGTCTCTATGCCATTGTTGAGATACTAATAGAGGAAAGCGCAGATGAAGTTACAAGTGGTTGGGAAGACGATGTTGAAGTTCCCGTACCCTGTTGAACAACAATGTGGAGTTGGGGAGTGGATGGTTGAGTTTGAAATGGATTAGATGAAATGGATGATGATGATGAAAGAGTATCACTATCAGACCCTTCCGACATCTTCCTTGCTCTTTTTCTTTTTGGTAGACGGAATTCTGTTGGTTCAATACCAAGCTTTTCACTGTATAATTTGGTAAGAGGATGGGAAGGAATGCATTGAAAAGTCACACTGCCTTGAGATAACTCAGAGTTCTGTGGTGATATGGAAAATCCTTGAAGTTTATGAATTAAAGACTGAACTTTAGGAGGTTCAAGATTGGATTTATCTGATATGTTCAAGTTTTCAGTAGTGGTTGTTGTTTTCTCAACTTCTTTCTTAGAATTTGGAGACTCAGAATGTGATGGAGAAGTCGAGGGAGATGTTGAGGGCAATTTACTCTGAGAATGAGTTATGGGTTTAAATTTGCTCGCAATTCATAGTTCAGGCCCTCCTTCTGGCACCAAATATGTTGAAGGTCCAAAAATCGGGTCTATAATAAGGGGGATAACCACCTGGTCCGGACATTGAAAGAAGCTCCTTTTCTGTTTGGAATAGTGGCTCTGACTGGGGGTGATGGGACTAGATTTCCAATTTGTTTATGATGGTACACTAGCGGGATGATGTTTTCCTTTTTAAATTTTTATGGGGAGAATTCTTATTCTAAATCTAATCTAACATATGCAATTTTATTCTAATGAAATAAAACATCTAACTCTAAACTATCCTGGCAGTAACGCTTGACTTATGCCCTCTAAAGATATTTCCAACAGCAATTAGTAGTAAAAATCATTCAATCACTACGAGAAAGGAATCCATTAAAAATGATTGTTTCGTATAAGAAATTAGCCGAAACAATTATGATAAACACATCGCATAATGAGTCATTCATACACTCAGCATAAAAAGAATAGTTATCACCATACAAAAGTGCAATAATGACAACTGAACACTCAGGATTTCATATATAAATAACTGAAAATAACATATCACTTGGCACATAAGTAAAAAGTATTAAGAGATAAAATTACCATTGGTAATAGGTTCTACTCATGAGCTTCAGTGATATAGATTTATCTTCAAATAATTAAATATCCACTAAGAGTATAGAAGTTCATTTCAGTCGCAGACATCAAACTTAGATATAAATAAATCCCATTCCATTCATTTATCAAAACCTCCTCAGTGGGGGGCAAACTACACGTTCTAAAGAATTGTTTTTGATAAATTTTTTGACCCCTCTCTAAATGCATGAGAGGGGTTAAAATACTACTAAGTAAAATCTAAAAATCTTTATTACAAAAATAAATGAGGAGGTTCAAAACGACCATCCTCATTTTAAGCAAAAATGAACTAAAATCAAACTAAAACTGTATCTATGCTAAATCATGTATCTGTTCTTTTAAGTTGCAAATGTCCAGCATGGGATTCAAGAGCATTGGTTAGCCAACTTCAACTTTCAATTGACCTACGAATATGGAATTTGTGAGCACTGGCACTATCTTCTCGGTGGAGATTATGAGGAACTTCAGAGTCATCCAGTGGCTATGTGGTTTTACTAAATATTGCTAGTAAGTGTCCCAGTTTAACTTGCTTATCTACTTAATTGACTCTACCTTTTCTTTTTTCGTTTGCTTCCACCTTGTTTTTAGCTATTGTGCCTTTGGGAAGAATCCTAAAGTGGTCTCTGATATTAAATTTGATTTATGTAGCTTTTCGCTGATGTAGTCGATTACATTGTTTACTGTTGTTGATACTTCCTCCATCGCTTCTCTGCTTCCTTGAGCTATGCATCCCATTTCGCAAATAGCATTTCTTTGTGGGATTCATCGATCCTGGGAAATTCCACTCTTTTTCCTTCCTCTAATTTTTACCAATTCACAAAGTCAGAAACTTTCTTGAAAACTAAATCATAATCATGTCATAAGTCTATGACTTGATTTTAATGTTGTCACTTTTTTCGCAATGGGAATTCCATTATGAGATCCTTTGGCAAAGCATTTCTTCCTGTTGTAAGAGTTGGTCATTGAGGGCAAGGGCTTCTGTAACGAATTCTTCAATTTTAGGGTCATATTTATGCAGTTCTATTGTGGCCTGTAGTTGTTATTCTTTATCGGCCAGATTGTTTTGATAACCCAACTGCATTTGTTGGAAGTCTTATTGTAGCTTTTCCAATTGTATATCTACTTCTCGGCTGACACTGGCCTGCTATAATTGTTGTTTCAAAAACAAAATTTTATCCTCCCTTTCTTTTAATAGCATTTGAAATTCTAACGCTTTATCAATGGTTGCAGAAGCATATGCCCTCACAATCTGAGAGAGCCTAGTTGGGTTTTCTGTTGGAACGATGGTTGGGTCTTTCCAAAGAACATCCAAAGGTTTAGCCTCTGGAGAAAGTACAATATCTATTTTTCATTTCTTTCTGTCTCCTGACAACAACCTTATGTTGAGGGCTATAAAATACATCCAAAGGAGGAATCTCCTATATTTTCAGCACAATTTTGGATGACGGAGCAACAGGAATATGCTCTGTTTCTTGAGTATTAATAACCTCTTCTATTATCATCTTTGTGGTTGTCTCCCCTAGGTTTATCAGTGGACCTGCACTCTATTCTTTGATGTTGATTAGTTCATTAAAATTCTCCCACTCTTTTTCTAGGTCTACTATAATTGGACTTGTTGGCTTTGTGTGGGGAGTGGGGGTCTTAGCCTGTTTTGGGGATAAAACTTGCTGGTCAGGCTTTTCTATAGACTAAGATGTATCTTTGATTGACCCTTCACTTTCGTTGTGTTCACTTTTTGACTGTTTATCATATTTTTCAGCTGATTCCCTGTCGGACTTTAATTTAGATTTTCCTTCTCCTGAACTTCCACTTACGCTAATATTGGGAGTTGGCTCCCTTGTTGGTTCAATGCGCAATTTGTCCAGCAGGACATTTGCCAACCTCTGTTGTCTGTAATGGTTAAACTCTTGAAGCTTCCCTTAGTCAAACTGAATTTTTTCCATATGTAGAATCTCTTTGAGAGAGATCTTCTACTGAAAGACATTGTCTAAGATATCATCCTCTTTAGTAAACACTTTTATTTTGACAATCATTATAAAATTCTTGATAATATCAAAGAGATCATACTGCCTCCCTCGGAGCTTTGGTATTTTTCGTCTTAGCATATTATCAACCTCTTTAAAAGTGTGACCCAAATCAAATAATGCAAAGGCCCCGCAGACCACAGGGAATTGAGGCTAGATGGCCTTCTTAGAATTCTTGAGTTCTATGCTCATTCCACCAACACCACAGGTCTGGTAAGTTATCTCTTGGACCATAAGTTTGTTGGGGACATACAAAGGAAGCACATGAGGTGAAGAAATGCTCCCAAATACCCTAATGTATGTGAATAACTCCTCCCCAAACCACCTTCCCACAGGGAGAATGTCAATTTCAGATTCTAGGGAGAATCTTGGGGCATCTTTGTTATATAGCATTTTATGAATAGGAAGCATCACTCCATGAAAAATCTTGTAGAAATGTGGGATGAAATTGGATTCCCATAGTTCTTTGTGATAGAATTGAATAGGCAGATGGTTTTGTACTGTCCATTTCCACCCCATGATGAGAAAATTAGAGACAAAACAAATGGAATCCATGACGTAGGCAGCTAAAAAGAATGGAGGGTAAAACCTCTGAGAAAAACTTCTTTCAGTTCGAAAATTTAAAATAGTAGAAGCTAAATTATCCAATAAAGTTTTGGCCCAATCCATTATGGTGGCATTGGTGGCCACATCCAATAAAGGCAACCATTCTGATGAAAACTTATTGAAATCTAGCTTCCTAAATAGTCTACACAACATTGCAGCAGCAAAAAAATAGGGAGAAGAGAGGGAGCCAGTGGCGTACATACCATTTTTATCCTTCTTTAATGGTTCCTCCTTCGCGGACTAGCTCTTTGTTCAATCTACCAAATCCTCATTTTCTTTGGTGAATTTTTCCACAAACTGTTTGTTATAACTAGCCTGGGGTTTTGGCAGGTGATACATACGCCTCAAATTACTTGGGGTAAATGACCCCATGACCTCCTGGTTCCATGTCTTGAATTTCCTGTCGGATATATCATCGTGGTCTATAATCCATTTTACCATATCTGTGTAAGGGAGTACCTTTGGCCTCACTGCAACACGATGCAGAAACGAGCATGCAAGCTCTCTTAGTGATGCTTTGGATGACCCACGTCCATCTGCCATAACTGTAACCTCCATAACTCTTGGGTTTTCTTCTTCTAACAGTCAGTACATGCCTGTCCAAGTAGATATCTCTGCTTCCTTAGTACAAGTGGTGTCTTTAAATAACGTAGTCATCTCTGATTTTTCAGATGCGGGAGCTTTGCCTTTCTTTCCCATTACACTCTGCGTGCTGTTCTGCGTATTGCTCTTGAAAATTGTAAGCAAAGAACAAAGAGACGATAAGGATGATGGTGAATAATGAACAACAATAAGGTGACGGGAAAGCTTTTAATTTCTAAAATCATATCAAAGATATCACCTTATGTGAGATGGTCCTTTAAACCAAATCTGATTTGTTTTTAATAAATACCATCAATGGACCATTAAGCTAACATTAATGCTCATAACTCTTGTATCGAACGACGAAAGGTACCATCATTGAACTCTGAGCCCTTAGATTTGCAATAAAGCGATTTTACGATTTGCTTCGCAATATCGGAGATCGTGATATCACAAAACCTATTATCTTTAATAACCATTTGTTTCATCGTGCGGCTATGAGATGCAAT
>APFE030771437.1:0-11075 GCA_000404065.3 Pinus taeda
GACAGCCAAGTGTCGGCTGCCCTAGGATTGGGGCTGAAATTTAGCTGTCAATTGACAGCCAAATTTTGGCTGCCCTAGGATTGGGGCTGAAATTTAGCTGTCAATTGACAGCCAAATTTCGACTGCCATAGGATTGGGACTGCTATAAAAGGGCTGAGTCTCCAAGGCTTGCAATCACACAGAGAAAACAGTCTGCTCCATTGAAGACTTGATACTCTATCAAGGATAGCCAGAGAAAATGATTGCAAGCTCTTGGAAGGATTCAAGAGCCAACAACTCAAGTCAAGCCCAGGAGCTTTAGAAGATGGAAAGTAAGTTCCGCTGTGCATTATTTTCAATTTCTTATAAGTTCCGCTGTGCATTATTTTCAATTTCTTACAAAGGAGTAGATCTTGGTTAGGGTTTAAAGTAATTAGGAAAACCCATAAATTAAATCTTTCATATTTCCTCTTGAACTCAACTTCATGTTCGTTTAAAATTGTACTCTGAATGAACTAAATTGGAGGAAAGAGAGGTTCCGCTTCTAGTTGATCAGATTTGGTACTATCTTCAACTCAAATTGAATTGTGGGTTTATTATTATTTAATCTCGGGTTTAATAGTTTTAAATTTTATCATTTGATAATGTTAGAATTTTTTTGGTTTTGCGACTCATGTATAAAACCCTCATACATGATATCATATAATAACTATACAATACAATATATTACTATTACTGTATGCTGCTTTTGGGTACACAGTCATTCGTCCATTCTTTTGATTTTATGGTCATGTATTGTAGCATCTGCAAACAATAAATTATTATTCTGCAGATTCTTTTCAGCATTTCCACAGGCAGTGGCAGAGACGTGAAAATTTATACTGTGTTATAGTCTCCTGAAGTTGAATGATTTAAAGTGTGCTTTTTCTGTCTACCTAGTTCAGAAGAAGATAGTGTATGTGTATTGTTTGTTTTGTCTGCACTTTGAACTTCGATATATGTAACGTGTGGTTGGGTGACCTGGGCACTTGGAAGAGCAGAGCATTTGGTCTGTTTTTTTCTTTAATGAAAGGCATATTATTACATTTGGTCTGTTTTTTTCTTTAATGAAAGGCATATTATTATGGAAAAAAAATCATGTAAAAAACGATATTCAGGATTGGTGGTTTATTTTTTTAAATGTACGTAAAATTAAATCTTCGAAGCTTTGTTATATTGTTTTTATTTTTTTCTTTCTTTAATGAAAGGCATATTATTATTGAAAAAATTCATGTATTTATGTGTGAAAAATTATTTGTATTCATGATTGGTGGTTTATTTTTTATATGTATTTATGTGTGAAAATAAATCTTCAAAACTTTGTTATATTTTTTAGGTTTGGAGATGTGTAAAAAGTAGATTTTGTTCGTGATTAATTATTTTTTCAAATTCATTAAATTTAAAATCGATCTGTTCTAGTCATTAACTTTACACATTTAATTGATATCTAGGTTTTAGAATTATAGAAAAATTCATGATGTCAAAATTATAAGAAATGATGTGTAAAAAGTAGAATTGATATCTGAGTTTCAAAATTATAGAAAAATTTATGATTTCAAGATTATAAGAAAAGATGTATAAAAAGTAGATTTTCTCTCGGGAATAATTACTTTTTCACATTCATTAAATTTAAACTTGAAATAGAACAATTCATTAAATTTAAACTTGAAATATATCTGTTCTAGTCATTAAAATTACTTTTTCAAATTCATTAAATTTACACTGGAAATAGATCGGTTCTGGTCATTAAATTTACACACATTTAATTGATATCTACTTATCAAAATTATACGAAAATCTAATGTTGTACTTAAAAAATAATGGAATAATCATAACAAAATTATAGAAAATTCATGATATCAAAATTATAAGAAAATCCAATATTGTATTTAAAAATTATTTGTAATAAAAATATGTTTTTAAATATATTAAATTTCAACATTATTCAATATAGATTGAACCTATATGTAATTTTTTATTGAATTTTAATAGATTTATTTATTTTTTACTGTAAAATATATGTTAATGTAATGTAATTTAATTTAATTTTATTGTTTTAATTATATATATATATATATATATAATTTTATTATGGATAAACTGGATAAATGGTTTTAGGGTAAACACGGTTCGTCAAGCTTTTGACATTTGATAAACGAAAATAAAACATGTATATAAAAGTCATATAAAAATGATATTATTAATAATAATAAAAATTTATTAAATTATTATTATTATTATTATTATTTTATGAAAATGATATAAAAAATGATATATATAATAAAATAAAATTTATTAAACAATTATTATTATTATTTTATTATTATAGATCAAGTATTATATTGCCCAATTGACCATTTGAGTGTTGTAATAATGAGTTGAGGATAATCGAGGAGATGATGGATAACGAAGCATTGTCCTTTGGAATCCCCTTTCTCATTGACGACCCTGCAACTTTGGCCATGGAGTAAAGCTTTCGATGGTGTCTAGGTAATCTACGTAGAACTTGCAATTTTGGCCATGGAGTAAAGCTTTCGATGGTGTCTAGCTAATCTACGTAGAACCTGCAATTTTGGCCATGGAGTAAAGCATCAGATGGTGTCTAGCTAATCTACGTAGATCCGACTGTTTGATTTCTGGCAAGTGGCGGTCTCTCTACCGTAAGATATGGCCATCAAAATCGTACCACGTGGCCGCTTTTCAGTGCCAACGGATCTGTGCCAAGTGGTGACCTCTCAACGACAAGTTTTAGCCAGCGGGTCGGTGGCAAGTGGCAGTGTCTCAGGCAATTGATCTAAACCCCTGATGCATGACAAGTGGCGACCTCTTAGGCAGTGGATCTAAACGTCGAATGCACGACAAGTGGCGGCCTCCTATGCGCTAGATCTACCCATCAGATTTCTGACAAGTGGTGCTCTGAGAGGTGCCAGATTTGGCCATCAAACTTGTGACAAGTGGCACTCTGAGAAGTGCCAGATTTGGCCATCAGATTTGTGACAAGTGGTGCTCTTAGAGGCGCTAGATTTGGCCATTAGATTTGTGACAAGTGGTGCTCTAAAAGGCGCCTAATTTGGCCATCAGATTTGTAACAAGTGGTGCCCGATCTAGCCGACAAATCTGTGACAAGTGGCGCTCTGAGAAGCCCCTGATTTGGCTGACGGATTTGTGACAAGTGGCACGCTCAAAGGAGCCCGATATGGATGATGGATCTATGACAAGTGGCAGACTATTAGGTGCCGGATTTCATTGACAGATCTATGACAAGTGGTGGCCTCTCAGGCGCTCGATTTGACCGTCGAATTTGTGACAAGTGGTGACCTCTCAGGCGCCCGATCTGATTATTGAATTTGTGACAAGTGGCGACCTCTCAAGCGCCTGATCAAGTTGATGGATCTATGACAAGTGGCAGACTCTCAAGATCTGGATCTGGTCATCATATTTGTGACAAGTGGTGGCTTCTCAGGGGCTCGATTTGGATGACCGATCGTTGACACTCAACTGCCCGATCTGGGCATCAGATTTGTGACTAGTGGCGACCTCTCAGGTGCCCAATCTGACTGTCGAATTTGTGACAAGTGGCGACCTCTCAAGCGCCTGATCAAGTTGATGGATCTGTGACAAGTGGTAGACTCTCAAGATCTGGATCTGGTGATCATATTTGTGACAAGTGGTGGCTTCTGAGACGCTCGATTTGGATGACCGATCGTTGACACTCAACTGCTCGATCTGGGCATCAGATTTGTGACTAGTGGCGACCACTTAACGACCTAATCTCGCTGACTGATGGCTGACAAGTGGGGACCTCTCAACTGTTTGATCTAGCCATCAGATTCGTGACAAATGGTGGCCTCTTAGCCCCTTGATCTGGCCGACCGATCACTAACAAGTGGCGGCCTCTTAGGCACTTGATTTGGTCCACTGATGGGTGACAAGTGGTAGCTTCTCAGGCGCTCGATTCTGATTTGTGACCAGTGTTGGCATCTCAGGGGCCCGATCTGTGACAAGTGTCGGTCTCTCAGGGGTCGATCTATGGCAAGTGTCGGTCTCTCAGGGGCTGATCTATGGCAAGTGTCGGTCGCTCAGGCCCTTGATCTGGCCATCATATTTGTGACAAGTAGCGGCCTCTCATATTTGTGACAAGTGGCGGCCTCTCAATGATCTGATCTGGCCATCCGATCAATGACAAGTGGCGGCCTATTAGGCATTGGATTTGGCCATCAAATCTGTGACAAGTGGCAACCTCTCAAGCACCTAATTTGGCCATCAGATGTGTGACAAGTGGCGGCTTCTCAGGTGGCCAATTTGGCCATCGGATGCGTGACAAGTGGTGGCCTCTCAAGCTCCGAATCAAACCATCAAATTTGTGACAAGTGGCTACATCTCAGGAGCCCGATCTAACCATCAGATTGCTGACAAGTGTTGGCCTCTCAGGTAGCCCGAATCTGTGACAAGTGTCGACCTCTCAGGCACTCGGGATTCCTAGACGGAGGGCACAGGTTCAATCCACTCTTGGCATTGTTTTTACTTAGTACAACGCATTCAGCATTGTTTTTTCTTAGTATAATGCATTCGATTGGGTATTAGTTTGTCTTTGACCAAAAAAATAGGACTCTTATCCATAGTTTAACATTACAAATTCAAATTTTATTATTATTGAAATTTATTTATTTGTAAGGTGATTGGTTGAGCTCTTATTATTGGTTGTTTAGTAATTTCCATTTCTATTAGTTACTAGTTTTTGTTTGTTAAATTTAGGCTTCTGAGATCCACGTCAAGTTTTTTTGAGAAGAGCCTTCGGCGGAAATCACATAATAAAACATTTGTCGACGTGTTTCGAACCCACAAGTGTGGTTCATCGTCAAGACAAGTTGTTTTTAGTTTTATTTCATTTTTTTATTTTTTATTTTTTATTTTTCTATCTATTTTTATGAATTATAATTTTTCACCATATTTTCACTTTAATGTAAATTTATTATTATATTAAAAACATATTTTAATAATTTTAATCATATACAATTATATATATTAATAAAATGGAATATTTATCTTTATTATTTTTTTTGGTTTATTAACGAACTGCTAATACTAACTACTATATACCCCTTCTTTTTATTACATTTTCAAACATAAAGCAATGCCACTTTACTGCACATCCATCTTAGTGCTCAAGTTGCAAGAGATTATTATATTTACACTTATAAAACAATTCCATTTTACTACACATCCACCTCAGTGCTCTATGCCAGAGTTGAGTTATAATTTATTTTTCAGTTAATATGGTCGAGTGGCCAAGTTGATTTCTCGTGCATTATTCTCTTCAAACGGTTAAGGCGCTAAACTCTGGATCCTTCGATTGAGGGCACAGGTTCAAATCCAACTTCCGACATCTTTTCCTTATTTTCATTGTATCTTCAAACATACCTTAATTCCATTTTCCTACTCCTCCACCTTATTGGTTTAAGCCCGGTCCTTTCTTTTTATTATATTTTCAATTTCCTGCTCCTCTGCCTTAATTGTCTAAGTCGTAAACTTAAGTTCTAAGTCTGGTTCTTTATTTTCATTATATTTTAAAAGTTTCACCAATTCCATTTTCTTGCTCCACCTAACTGTGGTGTAAGTTGCCAGACTTGTGTTGTGGTCATCCAGTTTTGCTTCTTAACTGAGGGCGTGGACTCAAATTGCACTCTATATTTTCCCAATTTTTATTTTCACACTCCTGCGGATGAATTGCGTATGCGTTACAAGTTAACCGTGACAACGATCAACAACTACCAATGCTATATGGAGATAGTTCTAGAGTAGCATATCTAGGTCCTTGCCATTCCAAAACCCCAATGGATTCATCTCCTGATGCATCTATTGGAACGACAAATCAACAAATAAATACGTCAATATACGTTACGTTGTTGCAGGAGAATAATGAAATTAACAATGCAGATGATCTATCCCACATGAGAATTACTATATGATTAACGACTCTTCATAAATCTGTCGATGCAATGAAAATATAGTGTTTTGCGTTAATTTGTCGGAGACGCTACCACTTTTCAGCCATCCGATTGCCAGATCGGGCGACTTAGAAGCCAAGACTTGTCGAAGATCTGTTGGCCAAATCAAGTGACTCTGAGAGCGCCGCTTGTCACAAATCGGTTGGAAAAATCCAGAGTCAGAGAGGCCGCCACTTGTCATTAACATGATGGCCATATTGACCGCCACTCACCACAGATCTGATAACCAGATCCGACGCCTCACAGGCAACCACTTGTCATAGATTGGGCGCCTGAGAGGCCGCCACTTGTCGCTCCCTCTACGGCATAGATCTCCCCATCGGACGACCTCCACTTGTCACGTCTTCAATGAGCCAGATCTGGGCTATTGACGGCGTGACAAGTGGCGGCCATCCGATGCCCAGATCTGGCCACCGGATGTACGTCACGTGTCACCCCTTAAACGGCCCAGATATGGCCATCGGATGGGCGCCATTTGTCACGCGTACAACGGCCCAGATCTGGCCATCGGATGGGCGCCACTTGTCATGCGTACACCGGCTTAGATCTGGCCATCGGATGGGCACCACCTGTCACGCTTACAACGGTCCAAATCTGGCCACCTGATGGGCGCCACGTGTCAAGCCTATGGCCATCGGATGGTCGCCACTTGTCAGGTCTACAACGGCCCAAATCTGGCCATCGGATGGGCGCCACTTGTCAAGCCTACAACGGCCCAGATCTGGCCGTCGGATGAGCGCCACTTG
The DNA here is from genome assembly GCA_000404065.3 of Pinus taeda. Lineage (NCBI taxonomy): Eukaryota > Viridiplantae > Streptophyta > Pinopsida > Pinales > Pinaceae > Pinus > Pinus taeda. The sequence goes on from APFE030771437.1 coordinate 6,773, forward strand.
TCACGCCTACAACGACCCAGATCTGGCCATGCGATGGGCGCCACTTGTCACGCCTACAACGGCCCAGGTCTGGCCATCGGATGGGCGCCACGTGTCACGCTTAAAACGGCCCAGATCTGGCCATCGGATGGGCGCCACTTGTCAGGTCTACAACGGCCCAGATCTGGCCATCAGATGGGCGCCACTTGTCAGGTCTACAATGGCCCAGATCTGGTCGTCGGATGGACGCCACTTGTCAGGCCTACAATGGCCCAGATCTGGCCATCAGATGAGCGCCACTTGTCACACCTACAACGGCCCAGATCTGGCCATCAAATGGGCGCCACTTGTCACGCCTACAACGGCCCAGATCTGGACATCGGATGGGCGCCACGTGTCACACTTACAACGGCCCAGATCTGGCCACCTGATGGGCGCCACGTGTCACGCTTACAACAGTCCAGATCTGGCCATCGGATGGGCGCCACTTGTCAGGCCTACAACGGCCCAGATCTGGTCGTCGGATGGGCGCCACTTGTCACGCGTACAATGGTCCAGAGCTCGCCATTGGATGGGCGCCACTTGTTAAGCCTACAACGGCCCAGATCTGGCCATCGGATGGGCGCCACTTGTCCCGCTTACAACGGCCCAGATCTAGCCATCGGATGGGCGCCACTTGTCGTGCTTACAACGGCCTAGATATGGCCATCGGGTGGGTGCCACCTGTCACGCCTTCAACGGGACAGATCTGGCCATCGGATGGTCGCCACTTGTCACGCCTCCAACGGCCGAGATCTCCCCATCCGGATGGTCGCCACTTGTCACGCCTCCAACGGCTCAGATCTGGCCATCGGATGGTCGCCACGTGTCATCCCTTCAACGGCCCAGATCTGGGTAATTTCAGCCGTCAGATCAGCCTAATGTTAGTCGTTGGATCTGCGAGATATTGACCATTAGATCTACTCGATCTCAACCGTTGGATTTGAGCGATCTAGACCCTCAGATCTGTCAAATCTCAGTCGTCATATGTGCACGATCTGGACGATCAGATTTGCTGAATCTCAGCCGTCCGATTTGAGCAATTTAGAGCGTTAGATCTGTTAAATACCAGCCGTCGGATATGCAAGATCAGCACCGTCAGATCTGCGCGATCTGGACCATCCGATGTGCTAGATCCCAGCCGTTGGATCTGCACAATCTAGACCATCCAATATGCTAGATCTCAGCCGTAAGTTTCATGCGATTTGGACGGTCAGATCGGCTTAATCTCAGCCGTCGAATCAGCACGATCTCGACCGTCAGATCTGCTAACTTTCAGCGCGATCTTGGATATTCTGAGCTAGGGGGACATGAGATGAAGCTCACCAAATAAATCTGTGGTGACAGATCGAGGGTGCAACATAGTGCTTGCGATTTACAGTCACTGGATCGGCTGACTCTTCAACCGAAGCAGTAAAGCAATGGGAGTTGACTGCTTCTTTCGCCAGTTCTATTGCTTCGCTCTAGTGATTCACGAAGAGGTTAACATATGAAGAGTTTGGTCAATTACATGTTGAGATTAAATATTTATATAATCACATCATACAAGTTTTCTCTAAACAAATTGAATTCGGAAATGAATATAATAAGTATGTATAGTTTATATATAGCTTTAAAAAATGTTAAGCTGAATGAAAAATGAAACTTGACGACTCAACCCTTCAAAACTTCGATGGTTGATTGCAAAATCGTTTGCCATTTTAATAAACAACCTTTTTTTTAAATAAAATACCTGTATTTCATATTCCCAGGGTTCTAGTCAGCAAATTGATGCCACGAGTCGATCTTTATTACAGTTTAGTTTATTATAAGGATGGAACCTCATTACAATTAATAAGGTAAGAAATGTTTTTTTTTTTTTTTTTTTTTTTTTTTTTTTTTTTTTTTTTTTTTTTTTTTTTTTTTTTTTATTTTTTTTTTTCATACCATGTTATTTATTTGAAAATATTTATATCTAATTTAATAATTTTTGTTCAAATGCTATGTATACTATTTTTTTAAGAGTTCATATAATACCTAATTTAAAATTCATTAAAGAAAAAAATGTGTTTATTGTCTCACTCTTCACAAGTTTATAGTGCCTTGAGGGAGAACTAGATCACTAATACCACAATGTAATGTACCCTCTACTGCATGCCCTCAGAATCATATTCTTGAATTAATTCAAGCCCTTGATAAGATTTCTCAAACTAATTCAAGCCCTTGATAATATTTTAAATAACACAAGAAACACACATGTTATTATACTCTTGTTTCTTTCACTTTCTAATTTTTTCTTAAATGGATCTCACCCTATTTGAAATTTACATGAACCTCAAAAAATATGGAGAATTTGGAAACTTATAAACTCCCTAAATGTGAAAATGTGTATTGCATACTTTGTTTTACTGTTTAAATTTATGAATGATTTATAAAGAACCCTTGGACTCCTTAAGCTTGTAATTTCTAATGGTCTTTGAATTCAATATTTAAAGGAAGATTGAGTTTAAAAAGATACTCCAATTTCTCTTAACTTAAAAATCTCAAATTTCCATATTGAACAAAGCAAATGGTTTAAAGGAAGAACAAAATACTATGATTATGATTCTCCAACTATATGAACTCAATATCAACAACTTTCTAACTCGATCAATAAATATCTTCCCAACATAGAGTGGATTTTATTTTTTAATGTATTTAATACCATGAAATGAGGAGATATGAATAAAGTGGCCCATTATTACATGGAGCCCATGTAATTGAGTGTTAAAGAGTACATGGGGTCATTACTAAATTGGGACTAAGTTTAGATTATGGTGAGTAATTCACATTATTGATAAATAGAGATATGTTGATAGCATCGAGCCAAAACTAAACTCAATTTCTCCTCCTCTTATAAAAGTAGATGTTGATTAACATCTCTTTGCATTTCCTACATTAAGGTTTATAGGTTACTAAAGAAATTGTTGGTGAATTAACCTTAGTTACTTGTTCAATTTCCTTTCCTAATTTATGATCAAATCTAATCTAGTACCTAAGCAAAAGTACCCTAATTGTTTACAACCAAAGATTAACATTATCAAGACCTTAAAATCTAAATAATACCTTGTGTCCTACCCTTTCTTTTCACCCTTTAATTTCTTAGTTTGGTCCTAAAATCAAGTTGAAACTCCATTCTCATCTTTCCCTATTTAGTAGTTTTCACACTTCTGTTGTATCATTCTTACCCTAAAAATTCATGTGGTAGAAAATCCACTCATTTTCTATATTTTTACAACTCCAATTGGGAGTCCATATCATCCGTTCCATATTCAAGTGAAGGCTCATTGTTCTTCTTCCATTTCCATCCCTCAATCCCAACATAACGTTGTTGTATCTTATTTCTTTGTGAGAGGGAATGTCCTTATACTCCCGTCCTCCGTTGTTTGCATGAATACTTCTCTAAGTACCACTCAACACCCCAACCCACACCAGAGGATTCTATCTCTCCACAATGGAATTTTGTTTAGGGAAGCACTATTAACATGGTTTATTATGTTAATTCCTATGACCCCCCTGTTGAACTGGTAAATCCCCTCTGCGGACAGAGGCGATCCCACTAGCCCAACTCGGGTCTAGCAACAATCAATCAATGCTACTCTGCAGGTTCCTAGTTGCAATTAACGCGGGTAAAGAACACCTACTTGAGTTCCAACGCTATAGTTTGACGAAGAGATGCCTCTCTCACTCCTTTGCTCTGGCCGATCACGATTCTCCACTCTCCTCGCGAATGAACACCTGCACAAGCAAAGAAAAGACAAACACAAGCGTGAAATCTAATAAAAGCAGCTATACATCAGTCAGAAAAGATGTAATTCACATTAACCATTATAAGACAAATGCAAATGGAACCATAACAGTAGTCATCTATCTTTTATTGATAAAACAAAAGAGAATACAACCAAGTTCTGACGTCAGATTCTCCTTTGATTGGGCGAACAGCTACATGCACCTTGCAAAGCAACCCCTTCTCTCTCAGTATTTCAGCAGCATAACTCCTCTATAGCTCTCACTATTAATCCAACATAATCTTAGCTCACCTTAGCTCTAGCAAAACTTCTTGGTTCAATGCAGGGTGACAGTCATTTATAGATGGAGGAGGAGGAGGTATGCATTGTATCCGGACACCTATTGAAGATTTGGCATTGTCCCAGAATAGCCAGTGAATTGGGTTGTCATGGATAAAAAAGACGACACTCGACCACTTCAATGGGATTTTTCCCCAGATAACTGCATAAGCAATGGAGGAAAAAACACTTCAGTGCGC
>APFE030771443.1:0-10208 GCA_000404065.3 Pinus taeda
AAAAGAATAAGTTCTGTGGTTGGACCATCTGCTCTATCTGTTAAAATTTTATAAGATTCTTAGGGTGTTGTTTTTAGGGTTTATGGTTTATAACACTTTAGTAAATTCTTTTAATAAACACTTAAAAGAAGTTACAAAACGCTTATTAAAATGTTATAAAATGTTTAGGGTTTAAGGTTTTAAAACGTTACAAAACACTTCCTAGATTGTTATAAAATGCTTAGGGTTTAGGGTTTATAACAATTTAGTAAATTATTCAAATAAACACTTTAAAAAAAAGCTACAAACTCTTGTTAAAATGTTATCAAATACTTAGAGTTTAGGGTTTGGGGTTTAAAATGTTATAAAGTGCTTATGGTTTAGGGTTTAGGGTTTAGGTTGGGGTTGTGGGTATTAGGGTTTAAGGTTGATGGGTTAAAATGATTTAATAAATTGGTTTAATAAACACTTATAAAAATGCCAAAAAACGATTTTTAGGGTTTAGGGTTGAGGTTTTTTTGGGGTTTTTAGGTTTTAGTGTTTTTGTAGGGTTTAAGGTTTATGGATTTTTAGGGTTTGGGGTCAGGGCTTAGAATTTTGGGTTTAGGTTATGTAGTTTAGTTTTTAGATTTTATAATACCTTAGTAAATGCTTTCAAGCTTTAGGCTTTATAGTTTAGTGTTTACAGGACCTTAGTAAACAATTTTACTATTTATCCTTTAGGCTTTAAGCATTAGGATATAGGGTTTGGGGTTTGAGGTTTAGGGTTTAGGTTTTATAACACTTTAGTAAATTCTTTAAAGAAACACTTAAATAAAATTTACAGAATGCTTTCTAAAATGTTATGACATTCTTAGTGTTTAGACTTTACCGTTTAGGGTTTATGGTTTGGGACTTAGGCTTCCCGGTGTAGGGCTTAGGTTTTAGGTTTTATGGTTTAGGGTTTATGGTTTAGGATTTATGGTTTAGGATTTATAACACTAAAGTTACAAAATGCTTTTTTAAATGTTTAGGGTTTAGGGTTTCGAGTTTATGGTTTAACGTTTATAACACTTTAGTAAATGCTTTTAATAAACACTTAAATAAAAGTTACAAAACACCTTTTAAAATGTTGTAAAATGCTTAGGGTTTAGGTTTTAGTGTTTATAACACTTTAGTAAATTCTTTTAATAAAAACCTAAGCAAAATTGATAAAAACCTTCTTAAAATTTTATCAAATACATAGGGTTTAGGTTTTAGGGTTTTAGGTGTAGTGTTTGGGGCTTAGGGTTTATGTTTTATAAAACTTTAGTAAATTATTTTAACAAACACTTAAAGACAAGCTACAAAATGATTTTTAAAACGTTATAAAATGATTAAGGTTTAGGTTATAGGGTTTCGGGTTTGCGTTTTACGGCTCAAGGCTTAGCTTTTAGGGTTTATAACAATTTAGTAAATTATTTTAGTAAAAAGTTAAATAAAAGTTGCAAAACACTTTTCAAAATGTTAAAAACTACTTAGGGTTTAGGGTTTACTGTTTTGGCTTTATGCTTTAGGGTTTAGGGTTTATAACACTTTAGAAAATATTTTTAATAAATAATTAAATGAAAGTTACAAAACTCTTTTTAAAATGTTATAATAGTATTTAGGGTTTGGGGTTTGGGGTTTGGGGCTTAGGGTTCAGGGTCCATTATTTAGGATTTAGGGTTTATAAATTATTTTAATAAACACTTAAATAAAAGTTTAAAAACTCGTTTTAAATTGTTATAAAATTCTTAGGGTTTAAGGTTTGGGGTTTAGGGTTTATAAATTCATAGGGTTTATAAATTATTTTAATAAACACTTAAATAAATGTTAAAAAACACTTTTTAAAATGTTCTAAAATGATTAGAGTTTAGGATTTAAGGTTTAGGGTTTAATTTTTATGGTTTATAACACTTCAGTAAATTATTTTGATAGACATTCTAATCAAATTAAAAATTTATTTTTAAAATGTTATAAAATTATTAAGGATTAGGGTTTAGCATTTAGGGTTTGGGGTTTAGGGTTTATGGTGGTTTAGCATTTAGTGATTATGGTTTATAAGACTTTCGTAAATGGTTTAGAAATTAGTTCCTACAATATAGGTGATTGTTCTAACTCTCGTACTTTCATGTAAACTAGTATTCTTGACGATTTATGATGAATGTGTAGAGTGTTTTGCTAGAGGAAGTATCCAAGTGAAGCTCCTCACATGTGAGCTACACAGTTTGAGAATATATCTTGTTTTATTCTATTTTTTAAAATTTACAATGAGTGACTATTAGCTAACTAGTTGATGGGTCATATACATAAATAATTTATCTATATAAGGGGATTAGAGTAGTAGTCAAACAAAATTAGTGTTATTTTTAAGAAGACTAGTTATCTATCCCAAAAGAGAAATATGACAAGATGATAGATGTTAATAGACACATTATTGTAAACTAAAAAGACTCCATATATCAAGAGAGAATCATTTAGCAATTTTTGAGCATAGGAGAGGAGCAAAGGTTAATAATTTGTAGAAATAAGGAAAATTATGTGCTTCCTAGAGAGTAGATTCATTTCAATAAGTGTGGTTCTATTTTTTTTTGTATAACATACAATAATCCATTTGACAACATGTGGAGGTTTCTTTGTAGGCTCTGAATATTAAAAGAAAATTTGATTTGAGAGTGTAATTATTGCCATATCACAATTATGCTTTTTCTCTTCATTTCTATATGTGTGATTATTGCGTGTATAGAAATATTTATTTATGTCATCAGCTAAGTCTAGATCTGATTTATTTAATTAAAATAAACATATAATAATAGTCATATAGGACATAAAAATTAGGGTTTATGATTTAGGGTTTATAACATTTTAGTAAATTCTTTTAATAAGCACTTAAATAAATGTTACAAATATTTGTTAACATGTTATAAAATTCTTATGCTTTAGCGTTCAAGGTTTATGGTTTATAACACTTTAGCAAATGTTTTTAATACACACTTAAATAAAAGTAACAAAACAATCTTTAAAATGTTATAAATTTATTAGGGTTTAGGTTATATGGTGTAAGGTATAGGTTTTAGGGTTTGGCGTTTAGGGCATAGGGTTTACGGTTTAGGGTTTATCACACTTTAGTAAATTGTTTGAATTAACACATAAGTAAAAGTTACACAACACTTTTTGAAATGTTATCAAAGGCTTAGGGTTTAGCATTTATGGTTTAGTTTTTTGGTTTAGGGTTTATAGTTTAGGGTTTAGTTTTTATGGTTTAGGCTTTATAACACCTTAGTAAATTATTTTGATAAAAAATTAAATAAAAGTTACAAAACTCCTTTTAGAATGCTATAAAATTCTTAGGGTTTATGGTTTATAAGACTATAGTAAATTCTTATAATAAAGACTTTTTAAAATGTTATAAATTGCTTAGGGTTTAGGGATAAGAGTCTAGGTTTTGTGAAGCTTTTGTAAATCCTCTTAGTAAACACTTAAATAACAGTTAGAATTTTTTTAAGATGTTATAAAATGCTTAGGGTTTAGGGTTTAGGGTTTATGATTTCACGTTTGGTGTTTAGAGTTTAGGGTTTATGGTTTATAATGATTTAGTAAATGATTTTAATAAACACTTAAATAGAAGTTACAATATGTTTTTTAAAATGTTATGAAATTATTAGGATTTATCATTTAGGGTTTATGGTTTATGGTTAGGGTTTAGAGTTTAGGGCTTATGGTTTTAGGTTTAGAGTTTAGAGTTTAGGGTTTAGGGTTTGTGGTTTACAGTTTATTGTTCACGGTTTACAACACTTTAGTAAATTCTTTTAATAGACACTTAAATAAAAATTACAAAACCCTTTTTAAAATGTTATAAAATGTTTAGGGTTTAAGGTTTAATGTTTATAGTTTGGAGTTTAGGGTTTAAGGTTTAGGGTTTAGGATTTATGATTTAGGGTTTAGGATTTAGGGCTTAAGGTTTGGGGTTTTGGGTTTATGTTTAGGGTTTAGTGTTTAGGGTCTACAACATTTTTGTAAATTCTTTGAATAAACAATGAAATAAAAGTTACAAGACAGTTTTTAAAATGTTATAAAAAGGTTAGGGTTTAGGTTTTAGGGTTTGGGGTTTGGGGTTAAGATTTTAGAGTTTAGGTTTTAGGGTTTAGGGTTTATGTTTTTATGTTTAGGGTTTATTGTTTTGTGTTTATGGTTTAGGGTTTATAACTCTTTAGTAAATTCTTTTAATAAACACATAAATAAAAGTTACAAAATTGTTCTTAAACTATCATAAAATTCTTAGATTTATGGTTTAGGGTTTAGGCCTTGGGGTTTGGGGTTTAGGGTTTAGGGTTTATGTTTTGGGGTTTAGGTTTTAGGGTGTATGGTTTAAGGTTTATAACAATTTATTAAATTCTTTTAATAAAAACTTAAATAAAAGTTAAAAAACACTTTTAAAAATGTTATAAGATGCCTATAGTTTAGGGTTTACTTTATAGGCTTTATAAAGCTTTCTTAAGTTCTTTTAATAAAAACTTAAATAAAAGTTACAAAACACTTGTTAAAATGTTATAAAATTCTTGGGGTTTAGGGATGGGGTTTAGGGTTTAGGGCATTGGGATTGATAAGAACATAAAAAAAAGTTACAAAACACTTGTTAAAATGTTATAAAATTCTTAGGCTTTATGGTTTAGGATTTAAAGTTCTATAAAATGCTCATGGTTTAGGGTTTGAGGTTTATAACACTTTAGTAAATGCTTTTAATAACCACTCAAAAAAAGGTAAGAAAATGCTTGTTAAAAAGTTATAAAATACTTAGGGTTTAGAGTTTATGCTTTATGCTTTAGGGTTTGGGTTTAAGATGTTATAAAATGCTTATAGTTTAGGATTTAGGGTTTAGGGTTTAGGGTTTAGGTCTCATAACACTTCAATAAATTATTTTAATAAACACTTAAAAAAAGGTTAAAAAACACTTTTTAAAATGTTATAAAATGCACAGCGTTTCAAGTTTAAAATGTTATAAAATCCTTAAGGTTTAGGTTTGAGGGACACTTTAGTAAATTCTTTTAATAAACACTTTAAAAAAGTTACAAAACACTTGTTAAAATTTTATAAAATTATTAGGGTGTAGATTTTAGGGTTTATGGCTTATAACACTTCAATAAATTCTTTCAATAAATAATTAAAAAAAGTTACAAAACACTTATTAAAATGATATAAAATGTTTAGGATTTAGGTTTTAAAATTTTACAAAACACTTGCTAAATTGTAATAAAATGCTTAGGGTTTAGGGCTTATAACAATTTAGTAAATTATTTAATTAAACATTTTAAAAAAAAGTTACAAACTCTTGTTAAAATGTTATAAAATACTTAGGGTTTAGGGTTTGGGGTTTCAAATGTTATAAAGTGGTTATGGTTCAGGGTTTATGGTTTTATAATGCTTTAATAAATTATTTTAATAAACACTTAGAAAAAAGTTAAAAAATGATTTATTGGGTTTAGGGTTTAAGGTTTTTAGGGTTTACGGTTTTCTAGGGTTTAAGGTTTTTAGGGTTTAGGGTTTTCTAGGGTTTAGAGATTTTTAGGGTTTAGGGTTTAAGGCTTTTTAGGGTTTGGGTTTGGAGCTTACGGTTTAGGGCTTAGGTTTTGGAGTTTAGGGTTTAGAGTTTATAATACCTTAGTAAATGCTTTCAAGCTTTAGGCTTTAGGGTGTATGGTTTATAGGACATTAGTGAATGATTTTAGGGTTTATCCTTTAGGATTTAAGCATTAGGATACAGAGTTTGGGGTTTGGGGTTTAGGGTTTAGGTTTTATAACACTTCAGTAAATTCCTTAAATAAACACTTAAATAAAAGTTACAAAATGCCTTCTAAAACGTTATAAAATTCTTAGTGTTTAGGGTTTACCGTTTGGTGTTTATGGTTTCGGATTTAGGGTTTCACGTTTAGGGTTTAGGTTTTAGGTTTTATGGTTTAGGATTTATAACACTAAAGTTACAATTTTTTTTTAAATATGGTTTATGGTTTAAAGTTTATAACACTTTAGTAAATTCCTTTAATAAACACTTAAATAAAAGTTACAAAACATTTTTTAAAATATATAGAAGATTTTTTAGCGTAAATCACATTTAGTAAAACATTTGTCGACGCATTTCGAACCAACTAGTGTGGTTCATCATCAGGACAAGTTGAGGAGTCAGATCAAGGTTGTCAATTATAGAGGGAGAGCAGATCCTCCAAACGGCTAGGTTGACTGGGTTGACCATCAACGTCTATCTACAACTTAGAATAAAATTAAAATATTAATAAGTCAAATGTATTAGTTATTAAATTTTAATATATTTTACTTAGGTTACTAAATTATTAAATCCAACTCATTTATTAAATAAATTATAAATGAGTTGGATTGAATAGTTTAGTAACCTAAGTGAAATATATTAAAATTTAATAACTAATACATTTGACTTATTAATATTTTAATTTTATTCTAAGCTGTTGTAGATAGTCATTGATGGTGAACCCAGTCAACCTAGCCATTTGGAGGATCTGCTCTCCCTATATAATTGACAGCTTTGATCTGACTCCTCAACTTGTCCTGACGATGAACCACACTAGTTGTTTCAAAACGAGTTGGCAAAGGTTTTTCTAAATGTGATTTACACCGAAAAATCTTCTATATATGTAATGGATCACAGAAGCCTCAATTCAACTTTTTAAAATGTTGTAAAATGGTTAGGGTTTAGGTTTGAGGGTTTATAACACTTTAGTAAATTCTTTTAATAAACACCTGAGAAAAATTTAGAAAACTCTTTTCAAAATGTGATAAAGTGCATAGGGTTTAGGTTTTAGGGTTTCAGGTGTAGTTTTTGGGGGTTAGGGTTTATGTTTTATAAAAATTTTGTAAATTATTGTAATAAACACTTAAAGAAACACTACAAAATTATTTTTAAAACGTTATATAAAATTATTAATGTTTAGGGTATAGGGTTTAGGGTTTGGCGTTAACATTTCAAGGCTTAGGTTTTAGGGTTTATAACAACTTAGTAAATTATTTTAATAAAAAGTTAAATAGAAGTTACAAAACACTTTTCAAAATGTTATAAAATACTTAGGGTTTAGGATTTAGGGTTTTTGTTTATGCTTCACAGTTTATGGTTTATAATACTTTAGAAAATGTTTTTAATAAACAGTTAAATGAAAGTTACAAAACTCTTTTTAAAATGTTATAAAATGATTAGTATTTAGGGTTTGGGGTTTGGGGCTTAGGGTTTAGGGTTCACCTTTTAGGATTTAGGTTTTATAAGGATTTAGTAAATTTTTTTAATAAACACTTAAATAAAAGTTTAAAAACTCGTTTTATAATGTCATAAAATTCTTAGCGTTTAGGGTTTAAAGTTTAGGGTTTATAAGGGTTCAATAAATGATTTTAATAAATGCTTAAATAAAAGTTACAAAACACTTTTTAAAATGTTATAAAATGCTTAGAGTTCACGATTTAAGGTTTAGGGTTTTAGGTTTCACGTTTGGGGTTTAAAGTTTAGGGTTTAATTTTTATGGTTTAAAACGCTTTAGTAAATTATCTTAATAAACATTGTAATAAAAGTTACAAAATGATTTTTGAAATGTTATAAAATGATTAGAATTTATGGTTTACCATTTAGGGTTTAGGGTTTAGGGTGGTTATCGTTTAGGGTTTATGGTTTAGAAGACTTTACTAAATTCTTTTAATAAAGAATTAAATAAAATTTTGGGATTTAGAGTTTACAGTTTATAAGACCTAAGTAAATGCTTTTAATAAAGACTTAAATAAAATTTTGAAAACGCTTTTTAAACTATTATAAAATCCTTAGGGTTTAGGGTTTTAGGTTTTGATTTTGGGTTTTTGGTCTAGTTTTTAGGGTTTAGGTTTTAGGGTTTATAACACTTCAGTAAATACTTTTAATAAACACTTAAATAAAAGTTACAAAACAATTGTAAAAATGTTAAAAAATGCTTAGAATTTCGGGTTTAGGGTTTAGGCTTTAGGGTTTCAAGCTTCAGGTTTAGAGCTTAGGGTTTAATGTTTATAAAAATTGAGTAAATGCCTTTAATAAAGACTTAAATAAATGTTACAGACTGCTTTTTAGAATGTTATAAAATGCTTAGTGTTTATTGTTTAGAGTTAAGGGTTTGAGGTTTAGGGTTTAGGATTTTTAATTTACGGTTTATAACACTTTCGTAAAAGATTTTAATAAACACTTAAATAAAATTTACAAAACCCTTTTTAAAATGTGATAAAATGCTTAGAATTTAGGGCTTACGGATTAGGGTTTGGAGTTTAGGATGTAGAGTTAAGGGTCTAGGATTTAGGGTTCTAGGTTTATGGTAAAGTGTTTAAGGTTTATAAAATGCTCAGGGTTTAGGGTTTTGTAGTTTAAGGTTTAGGGTTTATGTTTTAGGTTTTAAGGTTTATAACACTATAGTAAATTCTTTTAATAAACGCTTCAATAAAAGTTATAAAACACTTTTTAAAATGTTATAAAATGATTAGGGTATAGGGTACAGGGTTCAGGATTCAGGGTTTATGGTTTATAATACTTTAGTAAATTCTTTTAATAAACACTTATATAAAAGTTACAAAACCATTTTTAAAATGTTATAAGATGTTGAGGGTTTAGGGTTTGTGTTTTAGGGTTTAGGGTTTAGGGTTTAGGGTTTATGCTTTAGGGATTATAAAAATTCAGTAAATGCTTTTAATAAACATGTAAATAAAAGTTGCAAAACACTTTTTAAAATGTTATAGAATACATAGGGTATAGTATTTACACTTTAGGGTTTAGGGATATGGCTTTATGGTTTAGAGTTTAGGGTTTATGGTTTATAGCACTTTAGTAAATGTTTTTAGTAAAAACTTAAATAAAAGTTACAAAATGTTTTTATAATTGTTATAAGATGCTTATGGTTTAGGGTTTAGGGTTCATAATTTAGGGTTTGGTGTTTCAGGTCTAAGGTTTAGAGTTAAGTGTTTGTGGTTTAGGATTTATGGATTAAGGTTTATGGTTTTGGGTTTACAAAACTTCATAAAATTCTTAGGGTATAAGTTTTAAGATTTTTGGTTTAGGGTTTAGGGTTTGGGATTAGCGTTCATGGTTTTGAGTTTAAACACATTAGTAATTTTTTTAATAAACACTTAAATAAAAGATACATAACACTTTCTAAAATATTATAAAATTCTTAGGGTTTAGTGTTTAGGATTTGGGGTTTAGGGTTTATGGTTTAGGATTTGGGGTTTACGGTTAAGTTTTAAGAGTTTAGGGTTTAGGGTTTAGGGTGTAGGGATGAACCACCTCACCTTAAATGGGTATCTAATGCTACATATTACACATAATGCATTCATCCCATGTAGCCTCGAGGAGTTATGAAGAAAAATAAATAAAAGAAAAAACGTTTATGAAGAGGGGTGAGAAAACAATGGTCAAAATATCTGGTGTACCACAATTTACTCCCTCCTATACTTACATACCGAGGTGTGGTCTTCCCTTATTATAGATACTCATAAAATTCTTAGGCTTTATGGTTTATGGATTAGGGTTTCGGGTTTAGGGTTTACGATTTAGGGTTTATAACATTTTAGTAAATTCTTTTAATAAGCAATTAAATAAAAGTTACAAATAGTTATTAACATGTTATAAAATTATTATACTTTAGCATTAAGGGTTTATGTTTTATAACACTTTAGCAAATTTTTTTAATATACACTTAAATAAAACTTACGAAACACTCTTTAAAATGTTATAAATTAATTAGGGTTTATGTTTTAGGGATTAGTGTTTAGGGTTACAAAACACTTTTTAAAATGTTATGAAATGCTTACGGTTTAGTTTTTAGGGTATAATGTATAAGGTTTAGGGTTTGGGGTTTAGAGTATAGGGTTTAGGGTTTGGGGTTTATAACACTTTAGTAAATTGTCTTAATTGACACTTAATTAAAAGTTGAAAAATACTTTTTGAAATGTTATAAAGGCTTAGGGTTTAACATCTAGGGTTTAGGTTTTTCAGTTTAGGGTTTAGCTTTTATGGTTTAGGGTTTATAACAACTTAATAAATTATTTTGATGAAAAATGAAGTAAAAGTTACAAAACACTTTTTAGAATGCTATAAAATGCTTAGGGTTTAGGTTTTATAAGAATTTAGTAAATTCTTATAATAAACACTTAAATAAAAGCTAAAAAACACTTTTTAAACTGTTATAAATTGCTTAGGGTTTAGG
>APFE030771467.1:0-24136 GCA_000404065.3 Pinus taeda
ATTGGTGTGGTGTCAACCTTATAGGTTGTGGAAGACTAGGGGCAACAACACTTCCATCTTTATAGTTGTGAGTGGTATGCTTCCTGGTTTCCATAATTTTACTTTCCATTTTTCTTGCTAACCTGAATGCCTTCTCTAATGAATCAGGTTCACAAAGGCAAACATCATGTTGGATATTATCCTTTAAAGTCCCTATGAACACATCAATCCTATGCTCCTCTGGAATATTTTTTACCCTTATGTTCAATTTTTGGAACTCCTCAATGTGCTCCATTATTGAACCTTTTGTTTGAGACTTATCAATTGGCTAAAAAAAGTGTTGCTTTTTGTATCCTCATAATGTGCTGTCAATTCTTCCGTAAAAATTGCCCAAGTGATAATTTGTTTACGAGAGAAAAGACATTGATACCATACAAACTGATTTGGTTCCAAATATAAAGTTGCAATGCGTACCTTTTGTGTGTTTTGCACATTATTGAGATCAAAAAATTGCTCCATCTGTAATATCCATGTTGCGAGATCCTTGCCATCAAACTTCCTCATATCGCTTCTTGGAATATGGTGGGTCTTTGATCCAACATTAGAGTCTATGGAATCATGATTAACATTTCTTTTGTTCTCATCATGAGTTTCCTTTACTACCCTTTCACCGTTATTGACCATTTCTTGTAGCAACTTATTCATATTTATCTTCAATTCTTCCATTTTATCATCCATGCCATCCATTTCAGTGTCCATGCCATTCATCTTAGCTTCCATGCCATCCATCTTAGCTTCTACGCCTTTCTTTAAATAATCCATCTTAGGTTTTGTTGCTTTTTGTGCAAGTGACAATTGTTGCACTTGGTCTTGTAGTTTTGATATATCATGTTGCATTTCTTCTTCTTCTTCATGAGTCATGCTAGAGTTTTCAGGTTTCTTACTAGGTGTTTGCATTTTCTTTCCTTAGGGCATCAATTACCAATAATAATGCTTTACTATGCCATTTGAATTCCTTCTAACTAATTTTTCAAACCAAGCTTATGCAAAAATTAAAAAAAAAAACTTCACACCTTTTTTCACTTTGTAGGAGCTTGATATTGAATTTGATGTATCTTTGTAATTTCGGATCATCTAGTTCTGAAATTGCAACCTGTAGTAGCCCTCTATGTCCTCTTTCCAATGCCACCAGTGTTATCCAAATTGGATTCTCCAAGGAAGAGTTATATGAAATCTCCCACAGAGATCAGATTATAGACTAGTTCAGTAGGGCGGACTTGTACGGTGTGCCACAAGTCACTGTTTCGACCTTTGGCTCTGAAAAATATGTACAAGAAACTATAGTCCCTCCTATTTTTGTACCTTCTTACGAAATTTCAATCTGATGCTTAGAGAGAACGTTATGACAATTTTCCCTAGGTCACCTATTTGGAATGTAATTCAGGAGTCTACAAAAATACCAACTTCCTCAGATCATATCTCCACAAATATAGCGTGAAATGCTCTGAAATTCAGACCTAAGGTTTAGCGCGATTTCTTCTTAAATGGGTTTTTTTTTATCTTCTGAAACGTCGCAGAAAAAAAGTTATATCGAAAATACCACATTGACCTATTTCGATCAGCGAAACCCTAGAATCCAAAGCTCTGATACCAAATGTTATGAAACCAGCTCAAAAAAAGATAGAAAAGATAGATCAACGCCTTAGAATTTAGCCTCTTCGAGGGGGATATCTCCTTTACATTACATAAATGAACAATTCTTCCATGATACAAATGACAAAACCTCCTTTCTATATATAGGAGTCTAAGGAGTCACAATATAACCCAACCAACCTAACAATAATAATATAAAGCCACAAAAATAACAATAGAGGGATTCTATGGGGCATAGTAATAAAAATATGGGGACAATAGGGGCACAACAATATTAATAAGGGATACAACTACAATAGTAATGGGGTAATCACTAGTATTATAGGGACCTAACACCATTACCTCGAGGGTAATATGGAATTGAATGATGTAATAGAATCTGATAGTTCTGGAAAAACTCAATCATTTTAACACTGGAAAATGATGTTGCATTATCAGTAACAATTTGTGTTGCACAACCAAACATAGATAAGATATTTTTTTCAATGAATTTTATTATTGCTGAATCAGTAGCATTTCTTACTGTAATTTCTTCCACTCATTTGGTAAAGTAGTCTGTTGCAATGAGAATCCATCTATGCTGATTGCTTGAAGTAGGATGAATCTCTCCAATAAAATATGGTCCCAATTGGAGAAAAGGTGCTAAGACTATTGTTGGGATCAGTGGAAGAGCTACCAGTTTTTGCTTACCAACAAACATCTGACCAGGGAAACAACTTCTAACGTTTTCTCCTACTTGTAAGAACAATTTGGGCCAATAAAATCCTACCCTCAATATCTTATATGCTATTTCTCTCCAAGCATAATGTCCTCCACAAAATCCTGCGTGAAATTGATCAATGATTCCTTTAGTTTCTGATTCTGTCAAACATAATAACAAGATATTTAGTGGGTCCTTCTAGTAAAGATTTGCATTTATGATACAGTGTTTGACTGCCTTCAATTTGAGAGCTTTACATTGAATTTTGGAAAAGGATGTTGGACATTCAAAATGGATCAAGAAATTCACAATATGCTGAAACCAATTTGATGAAGGAAATTTCTCATCAATGTGTAGAGATATGGCCTGATCTAAAGGTAAAGGTTCTTGTGGATTCTTTTCTTCAGGATGGTGAGGAGGTTCTTGTGGATTCTCTTCATTCAAATTTTGGGAAGGTTCTTGCGGATTCTCCCCTTGTATTTCCAAAATAGATTTGATTCCAGACACTTTACACTTTGTTTCAGCTACAAGCTTAGTTAATCCTTGACTGTTTACTAGCTTTTTAATTTTGATAGATCAAATTCCAGCATTTGAGTGATCCATCTACCCCTCTTCCCATTAGTGTCAGGTTGGGTTAAAATAATCTTGAAAACATTGTTGGGAACATAAGTAGTAATAGGTGAATGTAGGACATACATCCTGAATGATTTCAAATATTGAATGAGGGCATAGGCTTTCTTCTCAACTATGTCATACTTAAGCTCGACATCTCTTATAACCTTACTAAAAAAGGCTATAGGTAGGTCATGGGAATCTTCATTATTTTGTAATAAAAAAATGGCAAGGGTTTTTCCAGAGGAAAAGGAAAATATAATGAATGGTTTGGTATAATCAGCATTGGCCAAAGTTAGGGCTTCAGAGATAGATTTCTTAATTTTGTCAAATGCATGCCTAGAAGAGATAGTCCATTTAACTTCATGATCCTTTCGGCGCATATCAGTTATGTCTTTCACAATTTCAACATAATTTGGGATGAACCTCCTTAAAAAATTAATCTTGTCTAGAAAATCTCGGATTTCCTTCTTATTTATAAGCAATGACAATGTTTTTATTGTAGAAACACGTTTGGGATCAATCACCACTCCTTCCAAATTTCTTACACCTGTCAAAAACCTTCATAAAGTGCTTTGTATGTTTCTGATCAGACTTAGAAAAAATAGTTATGTCATCAAGATAAATGAATACAAATTTGTTTACCTGTCCCACAAAAGCTATGTCCATAGCTCTTTGAAAAGTTTCTCCAACATTGGACAAGCCAAAGGGCATTCTAGAGTACATGAATGTACCCCAGGGTGTAGTAAAAGCATTCTTCTCTCTGTCTACTAGATCAACATTTATCTGATTGTAACCTGAAAAAACATCAAGAATGGAAAGTCTTTGTGCTCTTGAAACCATATGAAGTAACTTATCCATTTTGGGTAAAGGATAGTTATCTTTTAACGATGCTTTGTTAAAATTTCTAAAGTCCACACAAAGTCTGATTTCTCCATTTTTCTTTCTGATAAGAACTAAATTAGCAACCGAATTAGAGTATCTAAGAGGGAGAATAATTTTGGCATCTAGCATTTTCTTAATTTCCTTTTCTATAGTTGGTAGAAGTGTTGGATTGATCCTCCTGAGTTTCTATTCACAAGGTTTTTCTTCTAGTTTTAAAGGAATCTTATGTTGTATCAATGATGTATCATAAGTTTTTAGGTCAGCATAGGTCCATGCAAAAACATCCTTGTATTTTTCAAATAACTTAAAGTATTGAGCTTTAGTTCTGGGATCTAAGGATGCACTGATTTTGAGGCTCCTAATGTCATCATTTCTTCTAATGTTTACTTCCTCTATGCCAACTTGTGGAGAAATTGACTGTGGGTTTCTATGGACAACATTTTGATCAAACAAATTTTCTAAAGGAATGAGTCCTTTGGGAATAAAATTGTTAGACAGCTGAATGATATCATGATTAGAAATTTTTTATTTGAAATCTGAATTATCATTTTCATTTGAATTCTCAATTGTTTATGTTGTATTTTCGTCAATTTGTAGAACTGAAAATTCATCTATAACCTACATAAAATATTTTAACTGTTCATCATCTTCAAATATTTGCCAGTATTTTAGGTTATCTGGGATGGATGGCTTGTATTTGATAGAGCACATTAGTTTGATCATGGATTTTGAATGAACTAGGAGAAACAACTAGGGATTTTGCATGAATATTCTGATCCCTTAGGATATAAGTCAAATTAAAAGCATTGAAGAAATTTTCAACTGAATCCCAAACTTCACTTCGATAAGATCTAATCCTAGGATGTTTAGTCTGGAAAATATTTATAATTTATTTAACAATGAGCTTTGAGTCAATGAAAACACTCAAATTTTGAACCTTTAAGCTCTTGGCTAATCGCAGTCCTAAACGGAAAGCTTCATATTCATCCACGTTATTTGTAACTTCAAAATCAAGTTTGCATGATTGTGTAATGTTTTCTTTTCCATGCGAGATTAATACTACACCAACTCTTGCTCCATCCTTTGTACAAGAACCATGAAAGAATAGCTTTCAAACATCAGTCTGATTTGGTATAGGCCTTTCAATTACATCTTCAAGTTTTCCTTGAGTTTCATGTATTTGGTTTGAAGAAAGTTGGAAACAACCAAAATCTTGATCAATTGCATATATGGGATGGTTTCTTGGTTGATATGTTTTGCAAATAGTGTGCAAAAATTTGACCTCTCTATACAGCCTTAGTTGCTCTCCCCCATAAAATGGAATAGTGGCATAAGACATGTCCATCTGAAGAGTTCCCCCTAATTTGGCATAGCAAGACCTTGAAAGGAGAATTTCAAATTTGGGAGGGATATTTGTGACAACTATATCTAACACTACAATTTTTACTGGGATTTGGGCAAGAGTGACTACTAAATCCTTAATCAATCCTAGACAAGGCACCCTTTTGGAATCAAAGGTGTACAAATCATGATAGGATCTATTTATGTCAATATTTAAATGATCCATGATAACTTTTGGCATAACATTATGTGAGGCTCCAGAATCAAGCATGCAATTGTATAACATAGAATCATTTGTTTTAAGAGTCACATAGAAAGGGGGTACTATTTCATCCACCATATCTAAGCTAGGACCAAAAACAACTATTGTTTTTTCATCTTGAAGACTAATGATATCACTTTCAGCGTCAACCGAGGTATTTTGTATTCGTTTGGAGATTTGATTTTTATATCCAGGGTTTTTGGAAATTTCTGAAAGTGGTATAGGAATTTTAACTCTTTCTAACTCCTTTTCAACATTAAATGCAGTTAAAGTAGGTTTTTCAATTTGAGTAGTATCAGTTGACTGATTTAATGGTCGAATAATAGTTGTTTGAGTTTCAACAACTTTCGTATGATGTTCAATTATTGGAGGTTCCTTAGGGGGTCTTCTAGGACCAGGTTTGGGCCTAAGATCGTATCTTTTGTTTAGTTCTGCAATTAGGAATTCAGAGAAGGCATGCTATTTGGAAGCCTATGAGGAGTCTTGATCTTGTTGAACTTGCTTTTGTTATGAGAGAGGAATAATAGCAGTCTAGCCAAAAGAGGTATCCATATTATTAATATCTCTAGCTATAGTCATAGCGTTGTCATCAGGTTGTTGATCATCTATTTATAAAGGAGTTGGAAGCTGTTAATCGTTACTAGGCCTTTGAAGAATTTGTAATGGTGGATTTCTTTTCTATTGACCTTGATTTTGACTTTGGGATCAAGTGACTGTTTGTTGAACTTTTCTAGGTTGAGTCTCAATCTTGGAAATTCTATTGGATAGATTTCTAAGAAGTGAAGTTATTTCATCTATTTTAGAGTCTTCAATTTTAGTCTTAGAGGAAGTTGAGGCCTCTTGACTTGATTTAAGTTTTCTTCGGGCTTTTTCCTCTTTAGATTTTAAAGTGGCTGAGGCAAACCTATTTTCTTCCACCTCTATAGCATTAGTTTGCACGTTTTCTAGAGTTCTTGAAGTTATTTCTCTTAACATCATAGAAAATTCATCTTCAAAAGCTTTTGAAAACCTTGATTTAGCTGCTGCTACAGGTGATTTGTAATCAAGAGGCATCTTATGATAAAATTTGTTGAACCTTTTCATAAAATCAAAGATAGGCTGACCAAAGTTTCTTTTAAGTTCTTCAAACTCAATCAAAAAGTAAAAGGATATTTCTTCACTCCCCATTGATTTTTGAATATATTTTTTAATTCTTCCCATATCCTAAAGGAATTTGCAAGTAACTGCCTAAACCAAGTCCTCACATTTCCTTCAAGAGACTGAACAAACAAAATCATGTAAACATTTTCTTTTTCTATGTTCATGTTATCTACAAAGTCTAGAAAGGCTTGAAGGTGATCCTTAGCTGAGGGACCTATTTCTCCATTATATCTAGGAAGCTGCTTTAAATATCCATTAGTGAAAGCATCAAGGACTGGAGGTAAAAATAAAGCTGCATATCTTGCCTTTACAATGGGTTGAAATGCCATAGTAGAGGATGATGAATGAGATGTTTGTGAATATGATGATAACGAAGAGGGAGATGGTGAAAGAGGGGGAGAATTAGTATGTGGAGGTGAAGAAGGAGGGGATAAAGAAGGTGGAGACTTCCTAAATGATTTTAAAGGATTTTTAATCACCAACTTGTGGACCTGAGAACAAATATCCTCTTTAGTTTCAAATTGTGGATTTGAATATATAGCAAAGGACTCTTCAAGTTGTTTAGAAGTAGAAGATTCTGGTGGTTCAGAGATGGAATGAAATGAATAAGTAGTGGGGGATATAAATTCTATAGGTTTGTATTCAGGTAGATGAGCACCCAAGTCAGACTCGGATTTAGGTGATCTTGGTGGAAGTAGGGGTTATGGATGAGATTCAAGTGAATGAATAAGGAAAGTTGATTTGAAATCAAATCCTCTATCCAAGAGCTCAGCAACCCTAGGTGATAAGTGAGTGTATTCTGGATTGGATGGAATGTTACTATAGGGATGAAATTGTAATATATCCTCAAGTTGCAAGGCTGAAGTAGAAGAAGATGTTTTATGTCTTCTTCTAGAACTAGCCTTTCTCACAAGTATTTCTAGATCTGACAAAGGACTAACTATGTCAGATTCAAAATGGGATCTAGTGTGCTCAGAAGGTGTCAGTTTGATATAGTGGAGTTTCCAGGTGAAATATTTTGACCTATCTAGACTTTTAATCACCTTAAAGGAATAGGAATAATATCGTTGACCTAGGAAAACTTAATGGAATTTGAGTCCCTAACAACGATGCCATATTGATGTTATATCTATGAGATGATAATAGTCAGCTATCATGCTAGGGCATCTAAGATAATTGTTTTTGGGGTTCTGTTTTAATTTGGAGGAACAATGTAGGAAACAGATTTAAAACAGTGATGCCTAACCTTTTGAATGATATTAATATTTAAACAGAGCGCTGCTATTAAAATTCACACAGTGATATAACTTTCATGGTGGTGAGTAGAAATAGAGAGGTGGTATGACTATCACAGCCTTCAAATTGAAAATTAAATAATCATAAGTAAGAAAACCTTTAAACTATGTTCAGAAGGTTTAACAAAAATATGCTTAATCTTACAATAGATGTTGATGATATTATGATTTAGAGGGAATTAATAAAACAAACAATTTATATAATTCATTCTCTTTATAGATGATCACTTCAGAAGCTTATAAGAACAATTGAAACACAATTAATCCTACCTGGTTATCTTTGCAAAACATAAGGATATGAAAAAACACTGACAAATAAAACTGGAAAAAATTCACAGAAGAACGAAACTGTATGAATCAGAATTCAGAATCCATTTTCTTTTGTATTAATGATTAAGAAAAGTCAAGGAAATTCAATGCTTAGAAATGCTTCTTCAAGGGTGCAACCCCTAATAACTCATGAAAAAGAGTTATTTATACAATCTAAGAACCGAGAAAATATATTAAACTATTTTAAAAAAATAGATAATTACAAAATCAGGAATATAAACTGCTAGCTAATCTGGAACTATTTTGGTGCTGAGTTGTTTGATGACTATTGCTGAAAAATTGAGGACTGTTGAACTTGTGATGACTGTTCCTGTAAAAGTTTAATGTTGTTTGGTCACCCTCTAGTCAAGTAGATCAGTTAATTATTCTCAACATTTCTTATCTAGATATCTTTGTTACCCTTCTGCAAACTTCATCCATCTTTGTATACTTAGTGAAAGTGGGTTTTACTAGGAATGTATGCTTAATTTCATCTAAAGTGAAGAAGGTGTCCCTGAGTGCATTTAGCACCATTCTTGGTGTTGCTACACCTCTTATGTTTGAAACTGAATCTGCATTGGTGCCTACCTCTGTAAGATTTCAAACATAATCCTTAATAGGAATTAATTTTTCGTTAATTACAAGCATAAAGGGCAAACCCTTGCTGGTCAAGGGTTCAATCCTACTGAAAAATCATTGAACTATTGTATTCACATTGTTACACTTTTCTTCCAAATAAAGGATGAGGTTCTTCTTGGTGATGATCTTCTTTACTTCTAGTATAGTTGTTGTCCTATCATTTATCCCTAATTATTCAAGCTCATAGATGTCTTTAGAATTGAGGAACTTGATTATATCAGAAGTAATTTCTGGCATATCCTCATGCTCTTTAGAAATAGTTTCAACAACTTGGTGAGCTTTCTCCAAGAAGTCTTTTTGATCAAATACTATCATGATGTAGGGCCAGATATCCTTAATTTCTTACGTAATTTCTTCCCACAGAATTTCCCTTGCCAAACCCAATTTGTTTCCAAGGTAAGATTCTTTGAGTTCCCTTTTCAATGTTTCAATCCGCCCTTTTTCTCTTTGCAACTTAGATGCATGTTAAGTGTTTGAATAGACAGGTTTTGAATAGCTTCAAAAAGCTATTCAACTCCTTCTGTTGTACCCATAGTTGATGTTGTGGCTGAAGTAGAAACCGAGGTTACAGGGATTGTTGCAAGGGGTACTATATCCATTAGAGTTTGGGCTCTTTTGACAGCTTCCTCTTTCTCCTTGACCAGTTTCTCCATCTTCTCTTCCATCTGTTTTATTTGCAAATTTTGTTCCATAATGAGCTTCGTTATGTCAAACTTCTGAGTTTCAATTTCTTCAATCTCTTTAGCCATCGAGTCCTTAGAAGCTGGAAATTTGAGTTGTTTCCTTAATGCTAGAGCTCATCATTTTTCTTCTTAACAAGTTCTTCTGCAGCGTTTATTTTGGAGGGATCGTATCCCATCTTCAATACCAGATCTTCCAAAGATTTGACCTTTGTGTATTTTGCAAATGAGGAGACTTTCTCCAACTTGAGCTATGATTGTGTGTTTGCTAAGCTAACCTACAACTTTGACAAACTCATGGCAGTATGAGTTAAAGTAGAAGAAATCATCTGTCCAGTTTGTTTGTGCATCTCAATTTGATCAATTGGATGCACATCCTTTACATTAAACTCGAATGAGGATTGCTTCTGATAATGTGCATGAGTCCTGGGCTGTGGAATATGAGCTTGCAGGAAATCCATCAGCATTTTCCCTTTCTCAGAGTCAAATATTGAAAGAAGTCTGACCTGAGAGCTGGAGGAATGTTTCCGGAACTGGGTGTAGGTGTTCAATTTCAACTCTTCATTTTTATTTTTAATCTCATTGAAAACATGAAAGGTTTCCTCCTCCTTGTCCTTATGAATGCTTCCATTGGTCTGAATTACTAGTTGTTCCTGAGAAGTAGTGGAATGAGTTGGGGAATGGGTAGACTGTCCACTAAACTATGTATAGAGCATAGTCTCTCCAAGTCCATCAAATGCGGTTCTCTGAGACTCATGTGTTGCACCAACAATCACAAATATCCTAGGTCTCTTCTTCCTATGCACAATCCTAAAGCCCTAGCTTGATGCTTTAGTTGTAGGGGATGACTGTTCTTCCCTTTCTCTTTTAGCTGTCTTTATCTGTGCAAGTGGATTTTTCACATTTGAAGTGGAAATTGCTTGCTCTTTAGCTTCTTGGAGGGTGTTCTCTATCCATTCACACTAGTTTTTGTATTTTTCTATTTCAGGCCTAGCTGTGTGGTGATATGTAGTAAACTTTTTTTCCACTCTAAGTTTAGAAATCACTCCCATTGGGTTATAAGACCAAGTGAAACTAAGACCAAACTTCATTTCCTTTAGTAACCTGTTTGCTTCTTCTCTTGCTACTCTAGTATTGCAGATGAATGGACCAACCTAAGTTTTTAGCTTGAATTGATATTTCTTCTTTGCTGCCACAAAGTGTACTTCATTTGCATTTAACCTTTGCCTAATATATTCCGGTGAAAATATTTTGATGGGGAGGTACTTGGGAAGTTTGTAGGGTGGAAGCTCACAACCATAAACCCTGATTTCTGTGTAGTTTTGGTAAATATACCAATCTCTTGTTGTGGCTTGGTCGACCAGCTACAATACTTTGGCAATCTCATCACTGACTCTTGGTACTGGAGTGCTACTCATAAGACTGATAGCTGGATGAATAAACAATTCTATGCACTATTTATAGGTAGAATCTTCTTTCTCCTTCATTCCCATTGTAGTCCAAAAGATCAATGATTGTTGGTTTCCTTCCTCATCTAGCTTTTGTAAGGTAAATGGAAATTTGTCTCCCTAAAAATATATGAAAAGGTATACAAGTACTAAAGCATACTTGAATGCTTCTTCAGTGTTAAACTGGAAAAACTTTCTCCTGTATTGCTTCCGCTAGGAATTGGCTAAAATTATAAACAGCAGTGGGTTTGGAATCAGCAGAAAAAATAGATAAGAAACCTAGGATGGCATCATTAACATATTGATAAGAGTTATAACCAAGAATATAGGACAAAATATTGGTGATTCACTTGGTTCTATCACGGAACATGGATGCGTCATAAGGAGGGTTTATTTTAGGTAGAGGACTCTCAATAGCTAGGAAAAGTTCAAGAGTCTAGGATCTTTTAGTAAAATCTAGTTTCTAATAGGCTTCTATCGGGATTTCATGGGAAAAAGGATGGGTTTTTGTAGTAGTAGGGGCCTGTAACATCTTTTCAATGGACTCAGCATTGATTAAACAGAGGATTTCTCCTGTGGGTGAAATGATTGCTCTTTGGCTGGGTTCATAGGATTCATGGCATTTCCTGACAAATTCAAGTGCTCTGTGTATCTGAGGGAAAATGTACTCAGGAAGGAGGAGTCCCAAAGTCCTATTTCATCTGTCTAATCAATTAATTGATCTTCCATCCAATAGTAACTTTCATATAGATCAAATTGAGAAGAAGTCTCAAAGATTTTACAATCTTTTTCGACCAAAGGGGTATGATGGAAGTCAACCTGTGGATATACAAGAGGATTTGTGATTTCTGCAACTTCTTTTCCCTTAGGAGGCATTTTATCAAATGAATTTATAGACTGAAAATGATAGAAATGGAAAAATTGGTCTAAAACAGAGTGATGAAAACAGTTTGACTGAAAAAGGGACAAGTGGACCTGGATGTCGGCTTTCTTCTAGATATGACAAAATGACTGCTTAAGTGTTGAACAGTCGTTGAGCTGTAAGCAGGAACCTCCAGTGATCAATTTGGTTACAGAAATGCACTGTGTAATCGTTTTAAGGAGGAATAGGACTTTTAATGGAAAAATTGGAGCAGAGTTGTTGAATGAATGGTTAAATTTGCATTAATTAGCCAGCATGATTAATTAACGGGTCTTAGGGACATAAATTCGTAGGAGTTATGAATTGAATGAACAACGAAGGGTTCAGGAATAGCAATATAGAGAAAGGTGGGAATTGTGCTCTGCAACTCCAATGGCGATCTCTCTACTTCAATTTGGAGGGACCTTCACACAAGCTCACAATGGACCGGTTGAGGGCATCCACGAGCCGGTTGGTGTCTCCTCTCATCTAGGAAAAGAATCACGTCTGGAAGAGGTAACGTTACAGTTTGTTTATTCGCAAAATGGGTTTCCTTTATTTCAACAACTGCAAGCTCTCGGTCTCCTCGGTGGGGGAAAATTACACCTAATTACCTCTCCTGGGCATAAGCCACGACCTTTCTTGCCTCTGGACAGTAAATTGGTGGCTAGGGCTCCTGGCTCGCAGAGTGATGGCACCATTATATCTCATTCAGTCTGGCCTGCAACATCCCCTGGCAACTATTTCGCCACCAACATGCTGCCGCATGTGTGGATAAGAGAAGTTTGGCTTACAGTGTCCTGGTTCACATCTGAACTGGAGAAAACCCATGCAAATAAAAGGGGATGGACTTTCGCAGACCCAATATATTCTGGTGCAATGACAGAGTACTTAAAGAATTTCGCTCATCCAAATCTATAGGCAACACGAAGCAAAAAAAATATAAAAATGTTGGGTGAATCGGGGTTTGCAATGAACTCGCCCAAATCTACGGATCGTGGTTCCAAAATGGCTTATTTTTACTGCATGGGTGAAGAACAGATTCAAATCTTCATCAAAAAGACAGAGGGAGGCCATCATTGCATGCAGCTCAGAAAGGGGCTGAATATCCAAGAGTTAAAGAAGGAAATCCATAACCAACTTTGGACTCCCACCAAATACCAAAACCTGATATTCTCTAGACGTAGTCTACAGGACCTCCTTTCACTTCAAGAATATGGAATCGACAATGATTCAACCATTTTTCTTAATCTGAGGCTGCGTGGAGGTTGTAATGGAGATAGCTCAAAAAATACAGGCTCCTTTAGAGACGTAGTCAAGGGAAAAGAAAAAATGCAGCATAAACCAGCACCAGCACCAGCACCAACGATTCCAGGTCCCTATATAGTGGAACAAAAACTGGAATCCACAAAAATCCAAGTAACTCTAACAGAGATAACTAAACTACACACTGAACTATCCAAAAATGTTGTCATTTGTAGATTTAATGGATTCTGGCCAAAATCCAATGCACTGCATCAATGGATTTACTTCTCATGGACACCAGACTATGATATATACCTATGCTCAAAGGAATTTTTGATAGTCATCTTCTGCACAGAACAATATCGCAACAATATTATTGATCAAGGGCCATGGTTTTGGGGAAATTTTGGCCTCTTCATCACTCCTTGGTTTGCTGATTTTGATGCAAACACTATGAAAATTTCAACTATGCCTATATGGGTGAGGCTCCATAACCTCCCTCTACATTTTTGGCATCACAAAGTTTTAACATCCATGGGGAATTCCTTGGGGAAATTCCTAAAAATTGATGAAGACAGAGTAAGCAGGGGAATATTCACATTTGCCAGGATTTGCGTAGAAGTGGACCTGAGTCAGGGACTTCCTGAACACATCACATTGAACTACAACAATACATTAAGGACTCAACTGCTCGACTATGAGAACACTACATTCAGATGTCACAACTGCATGCAAATAGGACATCTCCAATACAACTGTCCACTGTCTAGAAAGGACCCCAAAGGAAAAAAGAAACAACAAAAAAACCCAAAGGGTGGCAGCAGACCAAATTGATGGAAGATGAGGACATGCAGACAAAACCTACAGAGAAACAAACAAAAACTGATATATGTCCAGGACAGAAATATACTCAGGAATAAATTACCGCATATTCTCATCTGGGGCCAAACAATATACAACAGCATCAAGCACCTCAAATGGAAGTAAGTGACACAAAAATAACTCATGGATCTGAAGGATCCGAATCCGAAAAAGAACTTCCATTGAACACACTGGAAGACTTGTTGGCCATTATTACACCCTCTCCTGACTCGGAAGGTTGGAAGAGGGTGGAGAAGAAGAAGGGCAGAAAAGCATAGGCCTGCTAATTTCTATTTTTCATTTTATTGTAAATTTGTCCTCTTTATGGATAGCCATGTGCATATGCTTCTAGCATCTACAGCATGTAATTTTTTTCACATGAATAAAATTATGTCCTTTTTCCATGGAAACAAAAAAAATAAATGAACAATGAATAGGCGAGAGTTGATTGGATGGAAGAAGTAACGTGGAGCGGACGTGGATGGCGACATGGAGTGGCGGTAAATAGTCACATGTAAACCGCGTTCAGGAGTATCTTGAGGTGGTAATTCATTTCGGGATTCTAAGTCCCGAAAGACTAAAATGAGGATACGGTGGTTTAAGAAGGTGGTTTCGGAAACTGCCCACTTCAGACCCCCCTACCCCTGCCGATAAAGTTTGGATGACAAATAAAGGTTGAGGAGGGATGTGGGCCATCAGATATCGGGGGAGCATGCGGGATGAAAGGTAAGGTGGAAGGGATTTAACATGTGAGGTGGACGTGATGGTGGGGTCACGATTTTGGCATATGTGACAAGTTGGTGTTATGGTGAATGAATGCTTGAAGTTAGGATATCGAAAATACATTGATACTTAGAATCCATAGTTAATTTAAATTGCAACATTGTATGCAAGCATCATCAAATGTTACAACTTAGGATAAAATCCTTTCATGCTCCAATTATTTCTCATATGTCTACCTACCCTTTATACTCCTAACATTTTCATTTATTCATCCGAGTGCATTTAGGCTAACAACTAAATATTTCCTTTTGATGACTAATCTACCTCTATCCCTTATTTCCTCCATTGGCTCAGATTAAACTATTGAGCCAATTTTATTTGCTACCTATTGACAAACAATTTAAATCAAATCCAATCATGATTAAATTGTACAATTGGATTAGATGAACTAGTGTGCCATTTAAACATTTTGCACACAATTTTATTTGCAAAACTAAACTATACTAAGAGTAGTGGCATTTGGATTTGCAACACATTCATATTTTATTAATTTTTTGCTTTTCTTTCTAACCTAACATTTTATTTTTGCCTCCATTTTTTAGGGCATCTATTCTATCATTTTATTTGATATGGACTAATTTAAAAGACATCCCTAACATTTTTTTGTTTAATTTTCATTTTGTCCATATCCTAACTTAACATTTTTTGAAATATATTTTCATTTTTTGACTAATTGATACTAACTCACCAAACCAAAAAAAATGCTACAACATGATTTTGAAAAACAGTGAAATCATTATCAAGAAACATACATGAATTCAGAGAATTACTTTTTACCTCACATGGGTCACGGTGCAACTTCTCCAAGCCCTTGTCCTTAGGTTGCAGTTGTCGTAGCAAACTATGTTTCTCCTCTTTCTCTTCTTGTAGACGCATCTTCAATTCAATGTTATCTGGTTGAAGACTCTGGTCATTGTGCTTCAGTTCTTCCAGGGCCTCTTCCATGGTTCACAACTGAAGCTGTACTAGCTACTTTTCTTTTATCTCTTTTTGTAGAGCTTCATACATTATTTCCACCTTTTGGGAAATTATGAGCATGGTCTCGTACATCTCTTTGTCATCCTCCATCGTCACATGTTCCATTGTTCACGCTCACAATTCACATCCACGTAAAGACCACTTTGATACCAAACTTGATCTGAGTTGACTCAACTCCCAGATTTAACCAAGATATTTTGTTTTCATGATGTGATTAGAATTGCATTTAAAAGAGCATAAAGGAACATGTCAAGAATCAGCAACATAAAACATAAGACGTTGATAATGGAGTTTGTGCAGGAGGGACTATGTCTCCAGGTCCCGGTGTCAAGATGGTGTAGGCCGCTGCATTAAGTGTTGGAAAGAGTGATGATGTACATGAATGTGTTTTTGCTATCATACAAGGAATATTCTCTCGCACAGGAGTGGCTCCAAGAGATGTTCCAATGCAGGAACTCTCATTAAAAAAAGGACTCCTATCAGCATGACATATTTTCATGTATGAATATAATGAGCATCCCACCAACATGGCATCAATGGGATCTCAATTCAAACATACATGGTGACACATGAGTATCCTGTCAACATGACGACAAAGGGATCTAAATCAAAACATGACAATAAGTACATCTCACATCAAGAACAAAACAAGATCCCACATCAAACATCAAACAGTGATCTATACATTACAATGCATCTCAAGAAAAGAGACAAAGAAGTACATGATCACATGGAATATACCTCACATCAAGGAGTTATCTGAAGAAGAGGATGATAAATTGTTGGATCTGGCTGCACCATCAATCTCGTGGCGTCAAATTTCTGTTGGGTTGTGTTATATTCTTTGGACCCTATATTAGGTTGGGCGAACCTACCTATGGTTTGTGTCCATGGTTTTCTGGACGCGATGGTTTTTGATCCATGGTATTGGATGCTTCGGCATGTATAAATATTTATTGTAACATTGAAAGGAATATAATGAAAAATCAAGCTGGTAGTCCTGATTTTGGGATCCATTGGAAAATCTCTGTGTATATGTGTTTTATGTGTTATGCACTCACATTGTTTATCTTTTTGTGTTTTAGAATTCGTATGTAGGTAATTTCTGTACAGGGTTAGAACCTACATTTGGAATCAGAGCTATTTTGGCTTCAAGGGGACACATTTGTTGCTAAGGGTTTTCACTCGGGCCTGTGGTAGACCCTGTTCAGTGGGAGATATGTGAGATCGATTCTGGTGGTAAAAGAAGATGGCGAGCAGTGGAAAGATAGAGATCGATAAATTTAATGGTCATAGTTTTGAATTATGGAAACTCAAGATGAAGGATCTATTGGTGGATAAATATCAGTGGATCGTGGTAGATCCAGGTACTAAACCAATGGGAGTGTTCAATGAAGAATGGAAGAAGTTGGATCGGAAGGCAAAGAGCATAATATGATTGTGTGTCTCAGATTTAGTATTGTTTAATGTATCAGGGGAAGCTACGTCGAAGGCTTTGTGGTACAAGTCAGGGAATTTGTACCAATCCAACTCTCTAGTGAATAAATTGTTCCTACGGAAAAAGTTGTGTAACTTGAGGATGAAAGATGGAGACTCAGTAATAGAGAATCTAAATGTGTTTAATACTGTGGTAAGTCAGTTAGCATCTATTGATATTAAAATTTCAAATGAAGATAAGTGCATCAGTTTGTTGTGTTCTCTACCAAATTCGTGGGATAGTCTAGTTAATGCAATAGATAGCAATGCAACTGCCTTGCAATTTGATGAAATAGTCTCATCCTTGTTGACGAAGGAGATGAGATGGAAAAATATGGAGAGCCAGAATGGTGATGCCTTGTCTGTACAAGGACGGTCCTAGAACAGAAACAAAAATAAGTCATCGAGTGGGAGATCTAAATCTAGAGGGAGTCTAAATCTCCCGGAAAACCTGTAAAGTGGTGTGCCGGAAATGCGGAAAGGGAGGGAACTACAAAAGAGGTTGTAAATCTAAAGCTCCTGACAAAGGAAAGGGATCTGATGATGCTTCTTCTGCAAAGGCTAAAACCACCTCAGATGAAGGTGGGGATGTGCACTTGGCTTCTTCAAGTACACATGTAGATCATGAGGCATGGTTGATCGACTCAAGTGCATCCTTTCACTTCACTCCCCATAGAGAGTGGTTATGCAAGTATGATAAATACGATGGTGGTGATGTCTTCTTAGGGGATGATAGAAAGGCTAGAATTGTTGGTCATGGAAAAGTAAAGTTGAAGTTGCAAGGTGGAAGGGTTAGAACACTTTCGGGTATTCTGCATATTCCTGGTTTAGCCAAAAATTTGATTTGTATAAGCAAGTTGGATGATGCAGGTGTAAAAAAAGTGTTCGAGAAGGATACCTGCAAGATGGTTTAGGGAGCACTGTTATTGATGTTGGTAGTTCGGACTGGAACTCTGTACAAGCTTCAAGGAAACATTGTTGTTGATGGATGCCACAGTGTTGTGGTTCCTGAAAGTGAAGCAAAAAATCTAGTGGTCTCTGGAGAGAAGACCATGTTGTGACATCAAAGGCTTGGACATATTGGAGAGAAGGGCCTTCGAATACTTGATGGTAAAGGTGTGGTAGAAGGTATGAGTAATAGCTCTTTGGATTTTGATTTCCGTAAAAATTCTGTATATGGGAAGCAGAATCAGGTGAGTTTCCCCTCTGGTGGGAAGAGGGCAAAACAGATATTAGAGCTTGTGCACAGTAATGTGTTTGGACCTGTAAATGTTCCATCACTGGGTAAGTCTATGTACTATGTATCATTTATAGATGACTTCTCAAGCAATACATGGATATATTTCCTTAAGAAGAAATCTGAAGTCTTTGACAAGTTTAAAGAATTTAAGGCTCTGGTGGAAAACCTGACAGAGAAGAAGATAAAGGTGTTGAGGACAGATAACGGTGGAGATTTTTACAGTAAGGAATTTGAATAATTTTGTAAGAAGTGTGGTATAACACGGCAGAAGAATAATCCATATACACCTCAGCAAAATGGAGTTACAGAAAGAATCAACAAGACGTTCATGGAAAGGGCGAGAAGCATGCTCAATGGTGTCAGGTTAGGACAGGAATTCTGGGCAGAGGCTGTGGAGATAGCATGTTACTTGGTCAATAGATCACCTTCATCACCATTGGAGGATAAGACTCCATAAGAGGTATGGACTGGTAAGAAACCCTCCCTTTCACATCTGAGGGTATTTGGATGTGATGCATATGTACATGTTCCAAAGGAGAAATGAACCAAGTTGGACAGTAAATTTGAAAAGTGCATCTTTATTGGGTATAAGGATGGTTTAAAGGGTTATAAGCTTTGGAACCCAACAACAAGGAAGGTTGTGTACAACCGAGATGTGGTGTTCAGAGAGGTGAAAGATGTTATTAAACATGAAGTCCAAACAAAGGAACTTGAGAAGATAGAGCTTGAGCTAAAGGAGAAAGAACCGGACTCTACAACAGAGAAGGAATAAGAAGATTAAGAGCCACAAACTCCGGGTGTAAGAAGATTAGTTCGAGAAAGAAGGTAGCCAGAAAGGTATAGACCATCTGCGTTTTTTTTTTATTTTTCTTTATCTATTACTGATGGTGATCCCAGAATTGTGAAGGAAGCAGTAGATTCAGAGGATGGAAAGCTCTGGAAAGATGCCATGGTTGATGAAATGGAATCTTTGCACAAAAATGAGGCTTGGGGTCTGGTGGAGTTGCTGGCTGGAAGGAAACCCATTGGCAGCAAATGGGTGTTCAAGAAGAAGACAAATTCAGAAGGGAAGGTGGAGAAATACAAAGCTCGGTTGGTAGCAAAAGGTTATTCCCAAGTGCCGAGAATAGATTTTGGTGATATTTTTTCTCCTGTTGCCAAGGTAACTTCTATTAGATTACTTTTATCTGTTGCTGCTGCTTTTGATTTTGAGGTAGAACAGATGGATGTGAAGACATCATTTCTTCATAGTGATCTCGAAGAGGAGATCTACATGAAGCAACCTGAAGGCTTTGCGGTTAAGGGTAAGAAAGAACTAGTATGCGAGTTAAAGAAGTCTTTGTATGGGTTAAAACAGTCACCAAGGATGTGGTATCATAAATTTGATACATTTATATGGGGAATTGGCTTCACCAGAAGAAAAGCAGATCACTGTGTGTATTTTAGATTAATTGGTGACCATGTTATTTATCTGGTCTTGTATGTGGATGATATGTTGCTGGTTCGAAATGACAAAGAAATTATCCAGGATTTGAAGACACAATTGTCCTCCAAATTCGACATGAAATATCTTGGTGTTGCAAACTATATTTTGGGCATGGAAATTAAAAGAGATCAGGCAAAGAGGAAGCTCTAGTTAAATCAAAGGAAGTATTTCGAGACAATACTGCAGAGGTTTTATGTGCAGGATAGTAAACTAGTGAAGGTTCCTATTCCTGTAGGTGTAAAGTTATCTGCTGAACAATGTCCCAAGACACAAGAAGAGGAAGAGGATATGTCTCATGTTCCATATGCAAGTGTAGTCAATAGCCTGATGTATGCAATGATTTGTACTAGACCAGACATTGCACATGCAGTGGGAGTATTGAGCAGGTTTATGTCAAAACCAGAGAAGAAGCACTGGACAACAATGAAGCAGGTTTTCAAGTATTTGCATGGCACTAGTGATTATGGTTTTTGCTACCAAGGAAGACTAGGATTGGATAGAGTGTTGGATATTCGTGGCTTTGTTGATGCAAACTGGGCTGGAGATCTGGATCAGAGAAGATCTACAAGTGGGTATGTGTTTAACCTATTTGGAGGTGCAGTCAGTTGGATGAGTAAGAAACAATTTGTAGTGGCATTATCAACTACAGAGGTAGAATACATAGCAGCCACTCATGCAATCAAGGAAGTAGTTGGTTGCATAGACTATGTTCAAGTATGGGGATAATACAGGGAGCTATAAGGATAGACTGTGACAGCCAAAGTGCAATTTTCTTCGCAAAGAACCATGCTTACAATTCAAAGACAAAGCACATTGATGTTCAGTATCACTTTTTGAGGGATATGATAGAAGACAGAAAGGTGTTACTGGTAAAGGTGGACACTTTGAAGAATACTGCATATGCATTGATGAAATTTGTGATCTCTGAGAAGTTCTCTTGGTGTAGAGAAACAATGGGCATTTCAGGGCTGGAAAAATGACTAAGCTCTCCTGTGGCCCCTTGTGGAAAGAAAACAACAAGTGGGAGAATGTTGGGTTGTGTTATATTTTTTCCATGACTAACCTACATAGTGTGCACCGATTGCGCAATGGGGGGGTCACAAGGGGGGCGGTAGCCCCCCTTGTCCGGGGGGTTTGAGGGGGGGCAGCGCCGTGGGGAAAAAATTTTTGGACCCTATACTAGGTTGGGCGAACCTACCTATGGTTTTCGGTCCATGGTTTTTTGGACACGATAGTTTTTGGTCCATGGTATTGGATGCTTCGGCATGTATAAATATGTATTATAACATTAAAAGGAGTATAATGAAAAATCAAGTTGGTAGTCCTGGTTTGGGATCCACGGAAAATCTCTGTGTATATGTGTTTTATGTGTTATGCACTCACATTGTTTATTTTTTTGTGTTTTAGAATTCGTATGCAGGTAATTTATGTACAGGGTTAGGACCTACAATTTCATGGAAACGATTGCTCGCACATTGAATGCTAACACCTGCACTCCACTTTGAAAAGTGGCCGAAAATGGAATGATCAAATGGAAAATCTGATTACACCATCATATTCATCGCATCTAATAGTGTAAAATTGACTGTCAAATTTCTGAATTTTTACAAAATGAAAATCTTGGGCTACAACAATCTTTTAGATTCCCAATAGATTCCTTAAATATTCCCTCCTCCAGGTCATATGAATATTTTCTACTCAGATGAAAATTTTGTTTGCACCATCAGGTTCGTGTCACTGAGAGGTGTAGGATTGACATAAAGTTTGTCCAATTTGGACACTGGAAAAAATTTTCCCTCCTGAAAGTTGGGCTCAAACATGGTTTTGCCTGCCTCTGGTCCATGCTGATGGTTCCACCTGCAATTAATTAAAAAAGGTCTTTAACTCCATGCTCTACCTTGGCCTCCATTCTTCCTCTCGCTGAGAAAAAATCATGGTATATATAAGAAAATGTGGGCGAAATTTTCAATGAACGTCATTGTGGCCTATTGGTGCTAGAGGAGTTTAGGAGGGCAGAGGTTGCGGTTTCGAACCCCCACCTCTCCAAAATAGTACGTTATTATTTTGGGCACATATACATTAATATTGGTTTGTTTGTTTGAAACAGGATGCGGTTAATTTATTTTTTTAATGGTTATGTATTAAGTTTGGGGCCGCCCGCTAGGGGGCTGGCCATGTGGGTTGGGCGGGCTCGACCCCTGCCGACACTCTTATCTCTGTGGTGAAGTATTAAAAAGGCCAAGGTCCATGGGACGACGTTCCAAGTCAACCAGACCTCGACCCCCTTAATGTATACATGTATGTTGTACTAAATGGTTACGGTGGTTGGAGGGTCCGGCGGGGTCATCGCCGCCAGCCCATTAATTTTATATTGTTTTTGTTATAACCGTCATTGGGTTGGCAGGGGTAACAGTCCGTCGTCCATTTTTAATTAACAAAATTTTTCTAACGTTTATGATTTGGGGTCTGATGGGGTTGGGAGGGTCATGGCCCGCCAATTCTTTTCATATTTTATTTTTTATTTTTTTGTTTAATGATAAACATTTTTTTTATTTTGTCTAATATAAGGGATATTAGACAAATTAAGTATCCAAAAAATTCTCCTACTTTCAGGAGCTAGTTTCCCATGCCAGTTGATAATGTGTTTGTAGGACACTTAAACCTGGCTCACTGCCCAACTTTGACCAAAATTTTGACGGGCTCTTTCTCCCTCATACGAGCTCGGATTTGAGTGTCGTTCACACCGTTGGAATCAGGGTGAAGAGCACTTCGATCTGGTGCTAGTTTGGTACAAATATGACCACTTTTAATTTTGACCCTGTCTGAGTCCTCTGGGACTTCTACATGTGTCTGGATCCACCTAGATTAGCAACGACCGCATTTTTGTGGTCGTCGACATATTCTCTGAGATGGCCATTCTAGCGACCTTTAAGAAGAGTATCACAGCAGAAGCCACTACTAAGCTCTTCTTTGATTAAGTGTGGTACATTTTGGGATCCCACATTCCATTATCTAAGATCGGCATAGCAAGTTCCCAAGTAAATTTTGGTCAAGTCTCTGGTCGATGTTGGATACCAAGCTCACTAAGTCCATGACTTTCAACCCCCCCATTGATGGCCAAACAAAGGTCATCAACATGATGATCGTACACATTCTGTGTGTGTAAAACTTGAAGCATCCACACACAAGAGATGAAAGCCTCCCCTATCTATTGCACAACTAAAATAGAGTTCTCCATATCTCAACTGGCCATGACCCCTTTTAGGTGGGATTGGGATTGCAGCCAATATGTCCCATTGATGTGGTCATACCATTTGTAGATACTCAGATAGATTCAACTCATTTCCAATCCGAAGCTGACAGGGCTAACAACTTCACTGAGCACATTCAGCACATCTTCCTGTAGGTCCGTGACATATTGGACATAGCCAATAATAATTTCAAGTAGTGTCATGATCAGCATCGTGTGCCACACAATTTCCAAGTGGGTGACAAAGTTTGATTACATTTACAGAAGGATAACCTCGTTGGGCCTCACTATAAGCTATGCCCGCTTCAATATGGGCCTTACATTATCACTAAGGTTGTAGGGGATAATATTTTCGAGCTGATCATTCCACCATTCCTTGGTCTGCACCAATTGTTCAATGTGGACCACCTTCGACCATACTTTCCACCATTACTAGACACATCAGACATTGCAAAACAACTCAAACCAACAGAGTTAAACCCAGACTACAGGAAGCATGCCAAAACTAATTGGATCATGGAAACGCATATCAAGAACACTCGCCAGCAGAAGATCCAACTATATTGAGTTGTGAAAGTTGGCCAACTCTTGCACCAAGGCAAATGGCTCATCAGGGACCAAGTTCAGTAGAAGTTCCCCCATGTTATCACCAAAAAATTGATCATCTAGCCTAGTTTACTAGATGGATCGAAGTACACCATGTAAAGCTAATTTTACCATAGTAAAATTGCTTTCACTGTGAGAAACTACTTAATAAACCACCTTTGTTAAGTAATTTATAATTAAACCCATGAAGAATAATTAAATAAATCATTATTTATTTGATTTTCTTCTAGGAATAATTAATCAAACCATTGTTCAATTATTATTCCTTGTCATATTTGACCCAATTATCAAAAATAAACATATGAATCATTAATTATCTTATTTTTCTCTAAGAATAATTAATTAATCACTAATTAATTATTATTCT
>APFE030771467.1:24450-84290 GCA_000404065.3 Pinus taeda
AATAAAATATTCCAAGTGGTTATTTTTAGAATGGGGTTAATAATAATTTATTATTGCTCAATATTCGAGGATAACTCAATATTTTGTTATAAATAGAAGGGTTTTCCATTCATTATTCACTTTTGATTATTTTGTTGCACTCATCGTTGTAACATTGATTATTTTAATTATCGCACACCATATTTTTTCTGGGTTTACACATTATAGAGGAGAGAGACTATACACAAGCTAAAGACATTTGAGGACAGCCAAGAACCCATCCCATAGAGGGGGACTCGTAACATTTATTTATTCCAATTACAGGGTTTATAATAAAAATATTTTTTGTATATCTAGTTTCCATTGGACGATTGGAGTTATTACTATTTATTTTTGTTGTTTAACTATGATTGTGGCATAGATCATAATTTTGGCAGGTTTTGTTTCTATAAGTTGTTGGATATCTACAATGTTTAGCAGCCATTTATATTGTTGAGATTGTTTTTCAACCACAATCTTAAGTGGTTCTTTTTGTACATCTTTGAGAATAAAACATTACAAAAAAATTGGCAACTCCACTGGGGATTTTCTGAATGTTGCAAATCACAAAATTGGTGACTCCACTAGTATTATACTTTAGATCTAGAAACCTAGGTGACCTTCATTTTTCAGCTTAGGGTTTCTTCTTTTTTCAATTCTCTTAATGTTTCTTACTTTTTTAACCCTAGATCTATTAAATTTCTGACTTCCGCAAGCTTTCTGGTCTTTTTTATAGGTCACAGGAACCAACCGTGACAAAGGCGACAATTTTTTCTGAGATTTGTCGATCAGGATCTACAGAGTAGAAATCACACTTTTTAGCCGAAAAATTGCGATCTATAGGCCAAAGTGTACTTATCATCCCAAAAAGTGCGATCCCACCTAAAAAACAGGGCAGTACCTGTGACTTTTGGGTTTTATGGTTTTTCTCATATCTATTTATGGGTTTTGCAGAGAGTTGTCTCCTAGGTTGTCTGACCTCTATCTCATCCCGCTTAGGCCGTCATCTACTCTGATTTACTCGTTGAAGTTAAATTTATCCCTCCCCTAGGGCTTCTACTACGCTTCCACCTTTAAAGGAGTTTAGCTAAGTGAGTAGTCTGAGTTTTTGCAGCGCTTTCAACCATATTTTCCAGATCTACAACCTTCCATTTCAGATCTATAAAGATAGGTTGTCACCATCCATAGTTTCATATTACAACTTGTTTTTTCCTTGGCCTTAGGGTCCCATCAATTTCCCTAGGCGTTTCACCTATCTCCCTATCGTTTTGAAGCAATCCTCTCTTGTTTTTTGTTGTTGTTGCACCACTTTCCAGCAGTTTAGTGTCACTTGATCCCAGTGACACTAACATTTAAATGTCTTGAATGTTTTAGTGTATTTTCCTTCGATTTAGCCACCACCAAGCACAATGTTTGCAAACCCATTTTGGGTGGGGTTTACTTAATTGTTTTGCTTTTCATTTTTTATTGTTAATTTCATCTTATTTTTAGCAAGTTTTTTTTCTTTTTTACAAGCATGATCTAGGCTTAATCAATAAATACACTTGCACACACAAGCACAACTTAAGAGAAGGGCGCTTGGTTTACAACTTCAAACCAAGACTTAACATAATAAATTTATCTCCCCTCATGGAGACAAAGGCATATTGTTAATCTTCCTTCACCATCTTTGTGTCACGTGTGTCTTACCACCATAGTGCCACCAAGGTGTTTTTCATGAAGACTATTAGGCCTTCACCCCCAGTTTACGCTTGGGCATATTACCCTGCCCTATCAAGTTCGAGTTCATACCCTCTGAGTCCCCATATCGACTCTTCTCCTGGTTCATCTGATTCTGAGCCTCCTTCACCACATATCATCACCATGTATGGACCCATAGCTAGTGCATGAACCCAACTTAGTGTTGGCTCCATTTCTATCTCGGTGGTCACATCAAGTGGAACAGTCTTAGGAATCGTTCCGGCAACCCCCATGTTCCCCTTTATGGTTGGGTTAAGTCTACCGCATCTTAACCAGTTGATAAATGACCCCATACACCACGATGTTGGTTGGCCTTCTATGCCAACTAAGATTCCCTCAGAAATCCCAAAGTTTAAGGTTAATGCTGGAGAGGATCCTACAAACCATGTCTGATCCTTCCACATGTGGTGTTCGTCCAACTCCATTACTAATGACTCCGTTCATCTTCGACTATTCCAATGCACGCTCACTGGACACACTACAAAATGGTATGTAAACCAACCCACCACATCTCATTCTGTTTTCGTGATGCTTGCTAAAGCATTTCTCTCATATTTCTAGTTACCTCTCCGATACGACACTGGTATGGAGCTATTGACCTCATTTCGTCAGTCCTCTGCCACTTGCCTTTCCGACCATGTTCAGTAGTGGGATCGAAGGAGGAGTAAATTTCGTGCCCTACCCTTTGAATACCATGTCTATCTAGATGCATGTCTTAAGATCCTTTTATCTCCCATTGGAAAAGATGTTGCATCCCATTTTCATCAAACCGAGGAAGAAGGTCTCAAAACCACTCTGAGAGATGACCTGATTTATACGCAATCTGATTATGTCTGTACCATCATTCCAGACCTCCCTCGTCCTAGAAGTTCCAATGCAATGGGGGAATCTCACACTGCTGATGGTATCGTTGGAACCCTTTCACACCCTTTTCCATCTAAGTAACAAAGTTATGGCTATCCGCAGGGGGTACCAATTCCTCCAACACTTATGGCCCTCAAGCTAGCAACACGTTTTTAGGGCCCCAACATGTCTACCAAACCATTGCTCTTACTTATGCACAACCTAGTGCTCTAACCCCTCAAGCATTAGCACCACAGCCTCCCATGCATCCTCAACCCCAGCAGCCACCGCCCCCTCAGTGTCAGGTTTTTGCACAACAAAATGCAACCAATCCCCAAAATTTGAAGAAAAGGAATAAGGGAAGGGTAATAAGGGTAACCAAGGTAATCAAGGTAACCAACCTAGTGAGCCCTAGAAATAGGGTAGCCAACCCAAGCATAACAAGGCTATTCATACGAATAAGCCTTGTGCATGTTGTGGTGTATATGGCCATTATACACAAGTGTCCTCTCTTACCCCAGATGCACCAAATGCGGGAAGCCCAAGCAACTTCTAGAGGTGAACAATTGCCTTAGAATCCTACACCATCTCAACTGGTAGTTCTCACAAATCCTTTCCATCAGAAAGAATTTGTTGCTGCTCAACCTCAGCCAAGTCAAGTAGCCCATCCCCCCCAACCTTCTGGTCCTGGTGACTACTAGATCCTTATGATGAACTTTGATGAGGTTAATCCCTCCGATATCAACCTGCAAACTCGATCGCATCAATATGACACTAAGTCCAAAACCAAAGCATTTGTTGAGCCTCTTACAACACCAAATGGTTTGTTACAGATTGTTGGCTTAGTGGGTCCTAACCCAGGTTCAGAGTTAGTGTCGGGAAACAAATCCCTACACGGCATCAATTTGCAGAGCGCAGACTGAAGTCTCACCCGAAGCAATA
Source organism: Pinus taeda (assembly GCA_000404065.3). Lineage (NCBI taxonomy): Eukaryota > Viridiplantae > Streptophyta > Pinopsida > Pinales > Pinaceae > Pinus > Pinus taeda. The sequence goes on from APFE030771467.1 coordinate 27,994, forward strand.
TGGGGGCGGGTGCTGGAACCAAGTTTCCGCACCCAGAGATCAGTGTAATGTCATTTTATAGCCTAAATCTTCCTTTGTGCACATCGATAAGCCTTTGTAGCTTCTTGATATATCTTCCTTGAATCACCCTCTAGACCTCCACGAAGGTCTACGACTGTCTTTCATGGACCTTGAATAAGTGAGTCAACTACTTACCTGCATCAAAGATTACTCCTAACCCAGTAATTACTCAAATCAGCTTAAGTATTTGATAGCTTCAACATACAACAAGATAATCTTCACGTAAACAGTCAACATTAATTTCATTCATATAAAAATATAGATCAAGCAAATTCATGCATTAATACAACATTATTTCATAAACCCATCATCCATCACAACATAAGGCGCATTCATTCATAACAGAAGTAAATAGATGAAACACAAGATTTTTTGTAATAATCTTCTTTACTGATAATCACTTCAAGCTTACAAACTCAAGACTTCCCTGCACACTTAGCTGCAGGGGTCTCCACACTTAGTTGTGGACTCTCATTTAGGCCTTTGCGCACTCAGCTGCAGAGCCTTCCATCTACTCTAAGACTTCTACAATATTTTCTCTATTGACCCATTACATTCATCTTCATTTTCGACTACTGCCTTAGACTCTCTAAGACACACTTATTTATACAATCCCATGGTTTGCGAACCATGGGTAGATCTTCAAATGTCGATTCAGCTTACATAAAAGAAGGCTAAAACCCCTTATGAAATTCTAACCATCTACGTGTTTCGTGACCACAATTTGCAGAGACTTTACATTTTATACAACAAAACTTGGGCTTTTTTCCCCAAAACTTGGGCTTTTGCCCCAAAATTGACCCTAGGGTACCATATCCCAACAGGCCCCCAACACAAAGATCATGACTCAACCTTGAGTCACTCTGCTGGCATGTAGATCTTACTATGGAGACCTCCCAACACTACTTGTGCCAGTGCTACTTCAGTCGCGCTCTATGTGGCTTCCTGTTTGATCTGCTCCAACAGCTGCTCTATGGCTAACCCTGTGCTATGCTGCTGGATTTTCTACTACATGCTCTTTAGGCTCGTAAACATTTCCTGAATGTTGGCAGAGATAATGTAGGTCTCATCCAGCCAAGATCCCAATCTAGCCTTGAGGACTGCCTCTTTCTTTTGCGCTACTTCCACCTGCTCAAGCAATTGCTTCACCTCCTGCAGTTTGGCCAATTGTTGTGCTGTAGCAATGGTGCGCACTATCGCCCTCACTTCATCATACTGCTGCTGCAATTCATGAACCTTTGTGTTTAATGTCTCCAGGTTAGGATCTTCCTACAGAGTCGTGACTACCTCCATAGATTTCTCAAAGAGCGTGGTGCACTCCACCACTGCGGCATCCATTGTTGCAACTCCATTTTTCACAGCAGCTTCGCATTGTTCTCTTACCTTCAGAGGAGTTGAAGGTTGTGACTTCAACTCTAACTCTATTATCTTTAGGTTCAGTTCAAACTAAACCTTGGCCACCTTTGTCTTGGTGTCATGCACACCTGTAGCCAGCTTTCTGATCTTTGCCTCCAACAATGCGTCCTCCGGTATATGCAGCTCTGGCAAAGTGCAACAGGCTTCTTCCACTGCAACCGCAAGTTGGGTGTTCTACGCCTACATTCTCTCCTTAGCCTGCAATGCCTCTGACTTATGAGCAAACATCTATTCATTGTTGACACGGTACTCGTTGATGAGGCTTAGTGCACGTTGCTCTCGAGCCCTAAATTTTGCTATCACGCCTGTCTACAACATGTAAACATAATCACTCAAGAGCATGGCTAAGTTGAGGCCGACATTCTTCAAAAAACTCAAAATGGCTTTATCAGCGGCTACCTCCTCACTCAAGGATCCATCTAGCAGCGCAACTTCCCAGGGATCCTGGGACTGAACCATCTCTACTGCATGAGTGGTCCCAGGTGCCAAACTCATTGTCGCAATGTTGATCTGCCCTGCACCTACCTCGATTCTAGTCATCTGGATCTGTAGCTTGCACATATCATTCTGGATAGTTCTCAGTGCCTGTTGTCATTGCTACTCAAATAGTTTCAGCAGTTTTGCAGTGGTAACGCACACCTTATCACCTATTTCATCTAGATCATTGTCAGTCAGAGTAATTAGGTCGAGTGACATCTTGGTGGATTTGGTTTTCTTCCACAACCCCTCCTTTTCTTGCTCCATGTACCGCTTCACTCAGAAAGGAGTGCTATGCTCGCCTTAACAATAGCTGCCCTGCTCTAACTGTCCTTCCTCCTCTGTGTGGGGCAAAGGGGACTTTGTACTCCACTCAGAGTTGTGCTCTTCCTATTCTTCTTGTTTCTTCACGGCACGCTCCACTTCCACTCGGGCTTTCTCTTCAGCCTCCTTTTTCTGCTTCTCAACCAACTGCTAAACCTTCTGGTTGGTCGCTTCCTACTTCGGTTCTCTGCCGACTTGCTAGCCCTTGCAGCCAGATTGGATGGCGAATGCCAATCTTTTGGCTAATGCTTGATGAATTTTTGGATAGCGTCATCGGTAGTGAGGTAGGGTAGGTCAAATTATTTTTTCTCCAAATCCTTTCGTGCCGGGAAAGTTGTTCAAATACGGTTGGGGAAAACCATGACTTTTGGTTTATGGATGTGCGAATGATCACCTCCATCAGCACCCAAAATACTTTTCTCTCTGCTACCCACGCAACATCTTTTGTGGCCCAAAGAGATGCAAATTTTGCAGCCTTCGGCAAATCTCTCTTGACAGGAGGAAACTAGTTGTCTTCTAGTAAATCCCAGGTGACGAGAAAAATTGAGAGAAATAGCCACGAATGGTGGAATTTTTTACTCTCGTCCTATGCCTCCCTACAGTTCGCAAGGAACTCACTACACAAGTAGCGCGCCTAGTTGAACTTCATGCCCTCCACACATTGTGCAGCCAAGGAAACCACTGGTGCCAAAACCTCATCCGTACGGTATTTTCTCATAATCTTTCTAGCCAAAATATGTGTGGCAAACCTTACCATGGGATCAGCAATCGAGGTAATAGAATACCCACATGACTTCTTGAAAATATTGAACTTTTCCTTCATCTTCTCCATGAGGTTGCGCTCGCTCGGTTTTCTGCCAAACACTTGCCCAAATTCAATCCTGAGTGTGGCAACAACATGATCCAATGGATCAACATATTGGTGATGCAGATTGGTGCGCTCAGCCAGAAGCACCCATCGTCCACTAAGCACAGCAACTTCTTAATGACAATCAGGTTTATGTTGGAGCGGTGGTAGTGGGACACCCACAACAGGTTCAACAACCCTAACTTGTTTACTCTGCGAATCCATTCCACAGGCTCCAACATGGTGACACTTGCTTCTTGGTATAAGACTGTCTTCATGCAAGTGTCTATAGAAAGGTGTGGGAACCGCTCATGGTCTGCCACATCCCAATCCTCAAGCTTTAAATGGGGGATCCGTGCCAAGCACAGACCTTCAAAAGGGACACTCTCCGGTAACAGGGGTGTGTGGAGCAGGAATTGCCCTACATCTAGATCCTTAGGGACCTTCACCTTTCCCTTACGCGAAGGGATATACTCTGACAACACAGAGATAAGATCCATGTACCCAATGTCTATATCCTCTGCGCCCTCCTCAGCCTCCAAATCCATCACTTTCGCCTTCTCCTTTGTGCTCTACTTTTCTTTTCTCTGGGCCTGTGTGGCAACATGCTTTCTTGGTGACTCGTGCACCAGCACCAACTTCTTTTGCTTATCTTTCTTCAGGTTAGGGACCTTTCTTACTAGTGTAACCTTCGGCCTAGGTGACCTTGGCGCTGTAGGCACTGCAACTGGAACCTCCATGCTTATCACTTCTAGGGTTGCTCCTTCATAGGAAGCAATCCCTTCGATGCTTTTTGTTTCTCTTGGTCTCGACATGAAGCTATTAATGAGTTTTCGATCCGACTTAGGCAATTTGTCGAACACAAGGCTTGCAACCAAAGCTTCCAAGTAATCATGATTCATGCACACCAGATAGCTCAACACAAAAATTCTCAAGATGCAAAGTGTTTTTCGTTGGATGGCCATGCATAATTTATAGGTGATTTGGAATTCAAATTCAATCATTCCCACCAAAATTGGTTTATAAATGCTAGAGTGGCAGGATATTTCCAAAGATTTCATTCTTCAATACGACCTTAAATGTCTTAAATGTCTTAAATGTCGCCCCCCCCCCACTCCTCTTAACCTTCTTCTGGAAGTCAAACCATGAACAATGATGGTAACGGTCACTTTTTGGCTGCGATGTGTGGTCTCTCCCCCTATAGCGTAGCTCCCTTCATGCTTCTTCTCGTGCTGTTATACCATCCTACCTCATGCAGACCCCTGGTTGTGTAGCTCTACAAGCCAAGCATTGTAGTTTATAGTCCCGCACTCCCTTGCAGCTACCTAGAGCACTAAGATTGTACTACCATTATGTAGTCATTGGTTGGATCCTCAGTGTATGGCTTCAAGTGACTTCCCTTTACCTTTCCTGGAAATGGATCTCCATTCAACTTCACGAGTTGAACTGCTCCACCATCTATAATATCTTTGATAACATATGGTCCTAGCCAGTGCATCTGAAATTTCCCTAAAACTTATCAAACTTGCTGTCATATAATAAAACTAAATCGCTTACCTTGAAGGTGCGCAGTTTGATGTTCCAATCGTGCCAAGCATTTTTGCATTCCTTCTAAACCTGCTGATGGGATCCAGCCATAAATCTATCTTCCTCAAGCTCTACTAGCTACGCGAGCCTCTCTTCTAAGGCTCTGCGGCCTTCCATTCCTATAAAATCCACTATGTGTAGACTCGGCACAATGTACTCCATAGGCATTACAACTTCTACGCCATACACCAACCTAAAAGGTGTCTGACCAATAAGTTTCTTACAGGTAGTTCTATAAGCCCATAAAATTATTGGTACACGCATGTCCCATTCATTCTCCTGCTTCTTACAAACCTTTGTCAATGCATTCTCCAATATATTATTAAAAGCCTCAACCATTTCGTTGGCCTAAGGATGATATGGCATACTATTCGGATGATGAACCTAGAATTATTCAGTCAGTGTGTTAATCGTTTCATTAAGAAAATGCGTATCATCATCAATCATCAATATCTTCGGGAAACCAAACCTGGTCAACACATTTTCAAACAAGAATTTCATTTTTTTTGCCCCTGTAAAATCCTTTACAAGCTATGCCTCCACCCACCTGGTCAAATATTCTGTCGTGGTGATGATGTACCATGCACCCATCTTCTTGCCTAGAGGCTAAATTGGTCCTACATAATCAATTGCCCACTTCTCAAATGGGTGCAATGACATCTATGGATTCAAAGGTAGCTCATCCCTTCGTGAAGGCCTACCTATTCTATGACATGCATCGCATGCCCTATAATATGCCTTAGAGTCCTTATGCAGCGTTACCCACCACAATCCAGTGCGCAAAATCTTCTGCGTTGTTGCTTTCCCTGCAAAATAGCCTTCCGCAGCTCCTCCATGAGCTTTAGTGAGGACACTAGTTCGCTCAAAATCAGGCAAATAATGTCAAAGTATTTCATCTAATCCCATTTTATACAAATGAACTGTAATAACTGAAAAATTCATCACGCGTACCACTAATTCCTTCCCTTGTTGACTTGTGTAGCCTTTTGGTGCCATTCTTGTGATCAGGAAGTGGATAATGTCTGCAAAGTAATTATTCTCTACGTGCACCATGAAGAGCTACGCATCAGGAAACCCCTCCTCCAAATTGGTAGGCTCCTCTCCTATTTTAATGCGCGGCAGATGGTATGGTCACGCATTTAATCGTCCTGGCTTCACAATTACCTCGAAATCACACTCCTGAAACAATAGCAGCCATCTGCATATTCCACCCCCCCCCCCCCCCCACAACATAGGCTTGGTTACTAGGTACTTTAATGCAAAATGGTCTGTATACATCTTAAAATCTCTGCCTAGCAAGTAATGTCTGAAATTATAGAGTGTGTACTCCATAGCCAACTCCTCATGCTCTGGTGTCGAGTAATTATTTTCAGCCTTAGACAAATTTCTACTCTCAAATGCTATAGGGTTATCCATCTCTCCTTCACTGACCTATGTTAGAACTACCCCTAGCGCAATACATGAAGCATCGACATGCACATGGAATTCCTTCTTCCAATCAGGGAAGGCTAGGATCGGCGCAGTGACCATTTTCTCCTTCAATATATCCAGACTCTGCGAACATTCTTAATCCCAGAAGAATGTAGCATCCTGCTTTCAGGAGCTTTTCCATAGGTCTGGTAATTTGAGCATAACTCTTGATGAACTTCCGATAGTACCCAGTATGGCCCAATGTTGTTCGCGGCTGTTTCACACTCCTTGGCGCCTCCAAATTGACTATAACTATGATCTTAGCAGGTTCCACCATTAATCCTTGCTTGCACACCACATGACCCAGCAAAATTTTAAAAGGGATGCAGAACAATCATTTCTTCAAGTTTAGCACAATCTGCTACCTTCGGCATGTGTCTAATATCAAACGCAAACTAGTTACATGGCACTTTACCAGTCCAAACATTGTCTAATCATCTACATAGAACTCCAAAAATTTGTGAATGAAATCTTTGAACACCGCAATGACTATGCGTGAGAAGATCGTCGACACATTCTTAAGTTCAAAAGGCATCACAGTATACTGGAAGCATCCCCACTCTGTTGCGAAGGTTGTCTTGTTGTTGTCTTCTCACATGATCTTAATCTGATGGTACCCATAGAACCCATCAGTGAATGCCTAGGCCACCTGCCCTCCAACATTGTCCAGTACTTCATCTGTGAATGGTGTCAGAAAAGGATCATGAATGCAAGCATCATTAAGCTTCCTGAGATCTACTCAAATTCATATCTCGCCCTTTTGTTTCTTCTCCTGGACCACTATTGGGCTAACCTAATCAGACTCCTCCATTTTTTAAATAATACCTGCTTCCAGCATCTTATCCAATTCTAAGCAAACCTTTTCTTTGTACTTCCGATTAAGGCAATATGGCCTCTGCTTCATCAGCTTCGTGTCCAGCTTCAAGGTAATTTTCATTATGCCCAAATATCATATGATACCTTTCGGGTCTTAAAACTTTGTGGGGAACAAATCATGATACTCACGGAGAAACTAAGCGACCTTATCTATTGTAGCATCATCCTAGTAGTCCCCAATCTTTTCAAATTTCATCTCCACCTCTGTGCCAATGTTCACTTGTCTAGTCTTCAGTGGCGCTATAATATCTGGATTCTCTCTTTGCGGTCCTTCAACTTCACGGTGGCCTTTTGCCTCTGAAATAGTGATGTTCCTTAGATCCTCATATCCTTCTTCAATAGTCACATTACATAACTCCTGCGCATGGCGCAGCTGGGTGCTCCAATCTAGTTGAATCAATTCCACATGATCTTGTGGTACTCTGAATATCGCTGCCTTGACCTCCAATAGAACCTCATCAAGACATTAGAAACCATCTTCAAAGCTGAACATCATCAAGAATCCCTGTCTCAAAATATCCCACTCTTTAGTGCTGTGACGAAGCTTGTTTCCAGATACCAATTCATTGGTATTATATCCAAAGTGTGACAGAATAAAGCACCCACTCAGCTTGCGGCTCCATCCCATAAACCACATCCATTTTTCTAAACGATTGTGTAGATCATTCCTTCCATCATATTTCTCTATTAGCTAAACTTTTGGGTGACCAAACCGCAGTCTCATCATTCTCCTATACTCATGCCATTCATTGAAATTGTCCTTATGCGTACACCACCATATCACGGGCGTAGCATGTAGTGCCAATCCAGTGCTTGGAAGTGATGCTTCTTAGGAAATTCCCTTTCAAATGAATCCAAAAATTTATCGATATCATTTAGACCATCATAATAAGGTAAATTTCTTACGTCAGAGGAAACACAGTGTAGTGATTTAGTCATCATATTATAGCGCAGTGCAGATACTTGGTGCAACCTATTCTGCCAGTGTTTCAACTCCTCATCGGAATCTGGTGTATAGGAACTTTCAAGGTCCCGTGCAATGCATCCATCAGTTGTCGGATTTACCCAATCTTAGTCTCGCGTTGTTATCTTATAGATCTAGTCCAAACCATCATCGCTTTCCTCATAGTCACAGACCGGTTCAGTGTAGCGCGGTCCTTCTACAGGGTCCAAAGGTACTACTACACAGCGCGACTTCCTCTCAAAAGATATTATTTGCTTCTTTATATTGATGACTCCATTCATATCAATAGCCTAATCGATTCCAAGGAGCGCAAGATATGGATTGTTTTCATCGACAATCTCTATCACTTCGAAATTGTCCAATGCACTTGCACCTTCTATATCTACTGTCACTCCATGAAATCTCCCCATAGGGATAATCTTCTGTTGATTTTCCATTCTTAGTTGAATCGAAGACCACTACAGTGTAGGTCTCCCCATTCTTTCCCATGTCTACTTAGGCAAAACATTCACATCTGACCCTAAATCAAAAATGACCAGGTCCATTTCATATCTCCTATTTGCGCGGTGAGCCTCATCTCGAGCCCTGTTCTTGTCTCATGTTTTCCTATCTTTCTGACTATGCGGTGCCCTTAAAGAGAAGTTTCATTACCAGCACACTTATTTATCAGTTCTTGTAATCCTTTCATGGCCTTTCTATCACGCAATAGCTTCATACACGTTTCCAAGAAGGTAGTAAGCATAGAGGGGTCAACTTATTCAGATAAATTATCCTGACTTCCTGAGGTAGAGGCCTCAGCGAAGCTTTCTTTGCTTCCATGAATGTTTCCTTTGTACACTCCAAATTAAATCCATCCTCCTTCTCTTAGGCTTTGTGGACCCACTCACTTTCCTCAAGTTTCTTTCCTTTATCATCATCGGACATCATCCCTCTTCGTAGCACAATATTCACATTGGGATCCTCTTCACAGGGCTCAGCCCTCATCATCTATAATTTATGAGTAGGTTTTTGAGGTTGCGCATTTTTCTCCTGTATCTTAGCTATCAGTATAGGACATTCTTCTATCGCGTGGTCAAACTGAGTACAATATCGGCATGACTGGTGTGTTTGGATCATACATTCCCGTGCGTAGTGTCTTGGAACCCCACAATTATAACAAATAACTTGTCACCGATCTCTACCAGGACCTCCTCCACCTCGGCCTTGTCCGTGCCCCTGATATCCTCCACGCGCTCCCCCAACGTCTTGATCCGAAGGCTGATTTTTTATTTGTATTCGATACGCGGGCGTTCTTTCCATCATTAATTCATAACTACAGTAGTTACGCTCATCGTGGCCCACCGATTTATAGAAAGTACAGAATAATTCTTGCAGTGTCTGCACAAATTTTTGCAACAAGTGGCAATTTTTTATTACATGTTTTCCTGGTAATTGGAAGATAACGCACCATAGAGCGGGTCCTTTACTTGGCCCTGCTGGAGCTTCTTGCTTTAGAGGCATTGGCCCTCCTCCTGACATATAATTCACGAAAATGGGGCAATCATCCTTATCATGTCCCTGGTTTTTACATTTGAGGCACCAAATTTTTTCATGCACCTCCAACCGAGCCACTTTCTCCTTTCTCAAGCTTTGAAACTCCAAGAAGAAGTTTCATAATTCTACATGAATTGGTAGAACTCCCAGTGTCACATCTTGGATAGGTGTCTAATGTAATCTTATTTTGATTTCAATGCTTCTGCCAGAGTTCCTATCTTTTGTTGTGACAAATCAATCCTTAGGTGACGCAAGAGCAAGGCTATAACGCAATTGCGGTGCTGACTGTCTGTGAGATTCATATTTACTTCGCAGATTCCACACTTTAGTCCCTGATCCAACTCCCAGGGGGTTTCACCGATTCTCATCACGATTTCCTTGAACCCCACTACTAATTTTGTTTCACACTTAGGCCTCCTGAACTCCTTATTTGAAGCAGTCTGAGTGTCTGTTAATGATTCCAATAGATTATCCGTGAATTACTTCATGTACCATGTCAACACACGCTCTTGGAGAGCGGTAACCAACTACACTTTCTTCATATGATCATCTGTAAAAAATTTTGTTGTCCATATGGGCATTGCAATGAACAAAATTGGTCCAGATCCTCATTTCCCGAGCCCTTGAAAATGGGCAGTATTTGACATGTTGAACGGCGGCGGAGGTGGTAGTGGTGTGAATGAAGGTGTATACTATGGAGGGGAAGGTGGAGGTGGTGTGGGCGGATGAGGTAGTCACAAAAAACCCTATCTTATCAACTGTACAGTGCTTCACAGCGAGGCATGTGCTGCTCCCTCATTGTCACTTAAAGGAGGTTCTATTAATGGGCTTTACTCAGGATCTGATATGTCCCAACTTTTAAAGATTCCCCACTTCGTGTAGATCCAAACATCAAGGTAGTGGCATATCGCACTTTTCACACAAGAGCATTTTAATCCAACTATTCAAAGATCTCAAATACTTACCTTGTGGTCACTTGAAGAAGCGTCGTTCTGCTTTGTTGTAGCTGACAGAGGTATCAACCATGAATTTTGTCACAAATCCTCCTATGACTTGATCAAGCTAGTGATCAACGACGCACATGATCTTATCTTCAGAAGCTTCCAATATCTGCACTAGCTTTGAGGTCCACACTGTCAGGTCATCAAGCCTCCATCTTCCTTAGTCGTCTGCCAATTTAGCGATCCACTCGTATGGTTCGATCCGAAAGGTGTAGAAGAAAATATTGTGTATCTCTGTGTACAGATATATGTCTAACCACTGTTCTTTTGTTAGGTGTGCATTTCTGTTTTCTTGTGCCGCGAATTTGTGGATATTTCTATCCAAACACTTCTCAATTTCTTTCTTTTTTGGATTCCAGTGATGCGACATCACACATCTCGTTATGCAGATCTCGGTCCTGACAATGGAACCATTTGTTGGCTTAGTGGGTCCTGACCCAGGTTCGGAGTTATTGTCGCCAAACAAATTCCTACACTATTGGCCCTTTCGACATCAATCCACATAGCACAAACTGAAGTCTCACCCGAAGCAGTATGGGGTGGTGCTAGAGCCAAGTTTCCGCATGCAGAGATCAGTGTAATGTCATTTTATGCCCTAAATCGCCCTCTAGACCTCCACGAAGGTCTACAACTGTCTTTCACGGACCCTGAATAGGTGAGTCAACTAATTACATGCATCAATAATTACTCTTAACCTAGTAATTACTCAGATCAGATTAAGTGTTTAGTAACTTCAGCATACAACAAGATAATTTTTGCGTAAACAGTTAACATTAATTGCATTCATATAACACTATAGATCAAGCAAAGTTATGCATCAATACAACATTATTTCATAAACCCATCATCCATCACAACATAAGGCGCATTCATCCATAACAGTAGTAAATAGAAGAAACACAGGAATTTCTGTAATAATCTTCCTTATTTATAATCAGTTCAATCTTACAGACTCAAGACTTCCCTATGCACTCAACTGCAAGGGTATGCACACTCAGTTGTGGACTCTCCTCTAGGCCTCTGTGTATGCAACTGCAGAGCCTTCCTTCTACTCAAAGACTTCTACGATCTTTTCTCTATTTACCCATTACACTCATCTTCATCTTCAACTAATGCCTTAGACTCTCTAAGACACACTTATTTATACAATCCCATGGTTCGCGGACCATGGGTAGATCTTCAAAATCCAACTCAGCTTACATAAAATAAGGGTAAAACCCTTTATGACACTTTAACTATCTATGCACTCCACTGCCACAATTTGTGGATACTTTACATTTTATACAGCAAAACTTGGGATTTTGCCCCAAAATTGACCCTAGGGGACCATATCCCAACATAGATCCCTCAACCTAAAGTCGAGGCCATTCCCAAGATCCCAAGGTGACCATTATGCCGTAATGCGACTTCTAACTAAGCTACCCATACATATAGTATAGAGGATGACTTGGCACAATCACTTGCTGCCATGTCAATATTGGAAGTCCTCCAGTCATACCCATCTCAAAAGAAATCTATACTAACTACCTTGGGTGCAGTAGATCCTTTTGATGATCATTTGATTGTCTTCCCATTTGATTCATCAGAACATTCCCCATTTCCTTCATCTGTTGCTTTCTAGATACCATTTAGAGTCCGTAATGGCATCATCTCCCAATGCATTATTAAAGAAGGCGCATCCACCTGTGTGATGTGCATTTCCATTTGGAAAAAACTCAATTCACCTGAGTTGTCCTCCTCCACCATCTCTTTGTGTGCTTGGCACTGACACTCCTCTCAGCCTCTTCACATTTATTGCAACTATATAGTGACCCTTGCAAGTAAAATTTTCCATGTCGACATTGAAGTCATTGATCCCCCTTTATATTACAACATTCTCTTAGGTCATAGTTACACATATGCCATGTCAGCCGTCACACCTGTGGTGTTCCGCAAGATGTGCTTATCCCATGAAGGGAATATCATTACCATCGATCAAATGACTTACTACAAGCTAACATCCGTGACCCCCCTCGAGTCCATTATCTCGTCAATGTCAAATAAGTAGTTTCCACCTCCTATCATCGGTGTCTCACCCAAAGTCTATCATCGGTGCTTTGCCTGGTCCTCCCCCTCCCATCTCAGAGCCTAACTCTATGAGTGTTTGCATGTTACAAGTGTCATGGGCTGCTCTCAAGTAGTCTGGTACATCTGATCGGCAGCTAACTCCTCAGTATCCTACAGTTACCATCCCATATGAGCCCTCTGGATCCACCCCCTAGGACCTCCTTTGTTTGTGGGTGCCTCTCCTATGTTTCCACCAGGAACTATTCCTACAGGTCTCAACCATCCAGGAGCTATTCCATTGGGACATTACCCCACAAGCCAAATACCTTTACTATTTCCCCCTCTAGGAGTATTTTATGTCCCTTTCATGGCTTCACTGGTCCTTCCTAACATGACTTTGGGGATACTAGTATGGTACATCAATCCCCTTGCAAGCATTCCTCCTAGTCAGCTAAAACCTTATCATGCTTTTACCTCAGTTCAACCATTCCCTACAGCCCCTTCCGCTACTTCAGTTCCATCACAATCTCAACAGGAACCCACTCCTGTTACGAAAGTATCCAGACAAGGGGGAAAATCTAAGAGGAAATAACCTAAGGAAAAGGCTCCCAAAGCTACTCCAACTCCTAAGGCCCCAAATCCATCACCTCCATGTGCTTTATGTAAAGTTGTTGGGCATGCCACCAAAAATTGTCCTAAACTTCCTCAACTCAAACCTTTGGTTAATGAAACATTCCCTTAGTCAAATATCCCTAAAGTCCATGTTAACTTGCTAGGTCCACCTAAGAAACTCAAAACATTGCACACAAATCACCCTTGTGCCCTGTGTGATCATCATGGTCACTATTCTTGTTACATGATCCAAAAATAAATTTTATCATAGGTTATAAAATTAGAATAAAATAATTATTAATTTAAGATATTAATTAATAATATTATTCTAGAATGTTTAATTATTTAATGGAGACTTTTGAATAGCATTTATGTAAATGGATACTTGTTATTTAATAAGTGATCCATAATTAGAGTAGTTAGGACATGGAGCTTATAAATAGCTCATTGCAAGAGTGTTTGTGTTGTTCGGGTGTAAACTCTTGCAAAATCATATTATGTAATTGTTTTTTCTGATTAATAAAATTATGTGTCTGAGGACACTTCTGCCATTATTGTGGTATCAGAGCTCCAGTAATGTTGCAGTGGATGTGAAGAGGAGATTCCAACCCTATATGTTTGTGCAAAACTCCATTGAATTGCTCAGCAAATAATTGGTATGAAATTTGTCAAAATTTTGTTCAAAAGAGAAGAAGTTTTATTGATTTTAGATTTTTCAAATCTGAAAATCAATTTTTTTTTAGGCTATTGAAAACCAATTATTATAATTTCATTATATCTGAATAATCATTGAAAATCATATGTACATCTGATAATCGTTTCTACAACTACAATAGCTCTTCCTCTTCTCTCAAAAAAATTGCACTTTCCTAAAATGGGTTTGATCAAACAGCGCGTAGGAGGCTATTGAAAACCAAATATCATGGTTCCATTACATCCTTCATGGTTTGGATTTGAGAAACCCGATTATATTTCGTAGAATACCTTTGTTGTATGGGTTCTTAGACATCCTTCCAGGAAATGAATGACCCGACTCAGGAGGAACTTCCTGTTGAAATTCTGGATTCTTCTCTCAGTTTACCCACTCATCTATTGTAACATTTACTATGATGCAATACAAGTGCCAAAACAAGAAAGGTACCTGTGTTTCTCTTTTCCAGAAGTTTATGAAACTTGGAAAAAAAAGAAATTGAGCTGAGAAAGTAGCACATCTCAGCACTGACAAATGTTACAAGAAATAGGATAAAGAGTCGGTGATTTCTCTGACCAACACAATTGCCAATTGCAGGGAAATGATGATCAAATCGATCAACATATGCTTTACACTTTCTACAATATCTTGCTCGTACGAATAACCTGTTATCAGAGGCTGTCTCATCATTGCCAATTGTACCAGAAAAATGGTCCACAATGCCCAATTGATCAATTTTAGTTTCTGAGGAGATAGTCTGATTGATGCTCTTTGCAAAAGTATTCTCATATCTAATATAACCAGGATCACTTAACAGCATCCTCCACAGACCAACTGCTAAAACAAGACACTGAGTATTGAATGTTGCATCCATAGCTGAGTATTGAACCGGTGGGAATTTGCGCATAAAAAGCAGTGGAACTTTGGCAATTAGTAACAGTCACAACCTCTTCAAAATCGTAACGGTTTTTGACCTTTAAATAGCCAACAGGGATGTAGGATGCATTGGTCTAGCTTGGAATATTTTTTAAATTTGGAGAGATAAGGTATATATTTTTTATGTAATGTTTTTTTGTGGAGTAATAAGGGGATTTGTAAATTTTTGGATTTTAATTGTAATATTTGTGGAGGAATAAGGTCATTTGTAATTTTTGGAGTAATAAGGAGATATTTTTTTTGTAGTTTGTTTTTGGAGATATAAGGCTGGAATTGTAACTCAAAGTAATTTTACATTGAGGGGGGGTAATTTTTTTTACCAGATTTTGTAAAAGCACCATTGTAAAAGTCAAATTTTGAAAGTTGCCTTGTAAAAATTTTAGAAATTGACTAGAGCCAAGTGCAAAGCTCAGTCAATTTTCTCCTGTTTTGACGACTATTCGAGGGTCAAGGCCAAGCCCCAATAGATCGTGTTTTTTGCGTGGTGTGTTGTGTTGACTATCTTGTCATTTCTATTCTAATTCTTGGTGCGACGCTTCAATGCTACAATGTCTAAGTTGATTAATTTGTTTTCTGATTCCGACAAAATTGAAGGCACAAAATCTTATAATACATGGCATCGTCTCATCGAAAGCACTCTCATTTACAATGGATTATGGCAGGGAATATGTGATGGAGATATTAAGCCGAATAAACCCACAAATGCAGCTGCACTAGCAAAATGGGAAATCAAGAATGGTAAAACCTTAGCTCTTATTACAACTTCTGTGAATGATGAAATGTATGTCCATATAGAAAATGCTACAGATGCATGGTCTGCTTTGAAAACTTTTAAAGACCACTTTGATACTCAGCCTGAATCAAAGAAAGTCGATCTACAATTAAAATTGTTGCAACAAAAATTAACTGAAGGCGTTGATGTTCTTGAATATATCTCAAGACTTAAGAATATTAGGCAAGAAATTATTAATGCTGGTTTTCCCGCAATTGATGATAGCTTTATGGTCACAATTGTAATTGTTGTACTTCCTTCTTCCTACACACATTTTTTGGAGACTCTACAAGTAACTAGGAAATTAGAGAAACTAAAGTTTGATGAACTCTGTGAAATGTTGACTCAACTTGATAAAACTTTTGGGAAGAAGAAGAAAGTTGGTGAAGATGTTTTTCTCATAGAGGCCAGCACTAGTTCTCGAGGCAGAGGCAGAGGGAATCAGAATCAAGCAGCACATAATGTACAAAGTCGAGGACGAAGCCAAAGCAGAGGAAATAATTTTAATAGAGGAGGAAGGAATAATTTTCAAGGTAGAGGAAACAACCAAGGAAGAGGCAATTTTCAAGGACAAGGATATAATAATCAAAGTAGAGGACAATCTCAAAATAGAATTCAAAGCAGAGGCAGAGGACAATCTTCAGGAAGAGGAAGAGACTTAAGTCAAATTGTGTGTCGAAGATGTAACAAAGTTAGCCATTATGTTGAAGATTGTCGAACTTCACTTAATAAAATTCCCAAGTTTCAGCAACATTCAGTGCAATTTGCCAATGATCAAGATGAAGATAACTTAGAATATGTTTTTACTTCCTCGCCAGCATCACAACTTTCATCCCATTTTAGAAGTGACTATGAAGATGCCTGGATCTTGGATTCCAGGGCAACTCAACACATGACTTTTCGACGAGATTTTTTCTGGAATTTTCAAGATTGCCAACTTAATTCCATTTTTCTTGCTGATGATATAAAACATAGTCCTTATGGAAAAGGAGCAGTTAAAGTTTTTCTCCCTGGCATTGGAGAAAAAATGATTTCCAATGTATGGTATGTACCCAGTTTTAAGAAAAATTTGCTCTCTTTAGTCACGATTCGATAAGCAGGACATCAAGTGATTATAGAAGATGGTTTAATGAAGATTAATTCAGTGAAACAAAACTTGAAAACAATCATGACAGGTTATGAAGATGGAAAACTGTTACAGATGAAAGGGACAGTTATTCCAAGGCATTCTGATTTTGCAGGGGCAGTGACTACAGGTATTTCACCTATAAGACTATGGCATGTAAGATATGGACATTTGAATTTTGAGAGTCTTTCTCAATTGCATAAACAAGGAATGGTTAAAGGACTTCCCACTTTCAAAAGGGAAAATGCAAAATGTGAAGCTTGCGTTTATGGCAAACAAAATCGAGAAAGTTTTCCAACAAGTTCATGGCGTGCAAACAGGCGGTTACAACTAGTTCACAGTGATGTTTGTGGACCACTACAAACTTCCTTTGGTGGATGCAAATATTTCTTACTATTCATTGATGATTTCAGCAGAATGACTTGGGTTTACTTTTTGAAGAACAAATCAGAAGCATTTGATAAGTTTAAAATTTTTCGCCAACTTGTTGAAAATGAAGTCAAAGAAAAGATAGGTACTCTCAGGAAAGATAATGGGGGAGTATTCACTTCAAATGAATTCAAAACTTATTTCAGTGAAAATGGCATAAGACGACATCTTACTAATGTTTACACTCCACAGCAAAATGGAGTAGTCGAAAGAATGAATTGCACTTTGTTAGGAATGGCGACATCCATGTTAACTTTCAAGATGTTATGTCCGACATATTGGGCGGAAGCAATTCATACAGTTGTCTACTTAAGAAACAGATCTCCCACTGCTTCTTTAAATGGAATCACACCTTATGAAGCTTGGTTTGGTTTCAAATATCGAGTTAAACATCTAAGACTTTTTGGGTCAGTGTGTTATGCCTTAGTTCCGAGAGAAAAATGAACTAAGCTTGACTCAAGAAGTTTAAAATGCACAATGATTGGCTATTCTGATGAGAAGAAAGGGTATCGTCTTTTGACCAATGGAAAATTCATTGTGAGCAGGGATGTCATTTTTGATGAAACTGAGAGAAAAAGTGCTGAAGAAATTGAAAATCTTCTTCACAAGTTAGAAACTAAGGGAAGTAAAAGAAATGATAAAAAGCAAAGTCAACCAACTTCACCAAATTGGTATGAACTTGATTTTCCTTCCTCTGAAGATGAGTCATCCATTCCATCTACATCAACACCATCATCTGGGTCTTCAAGAAGTTCATCCGCATCTCCAAGCAGCAGCAGTTCTTCTGACAGTGATTCTCCACATTCTTCACCTGAACGACGAACATCAGTTTATATTAATCCTCTTTACAATGATGGGGACTTTATGAAAGCACAAACAAGTGAGCACCAACTTCCAAAATTGGCAGTTCAACTTTTGAAAGATGTAAAGCCTGATGAACAAAATAAAACTGGCACCAGAAGGGCACATAGAAGTGAAGGAAATTTTTCCTTGATAGCAAATGATTTTATTGAACCTTCCACATACAAAGAAGCAGTAAAACATAAATAATGGCAACAGGCTATGGTTGAAGAGTATCAAGCAGTCATTGATAACAACACTTGGAAACTTGTTGATTGTCTAGCAAATGTTAAACCCATAGGCTGCAAATGGGTTTACAGAATTAAGTATAATCAGAAGGGAGAACTTGAAAAGTATAAAGCACGACTTGTCGCAAAAGGTTTTGTGCAGCAGGAAGGCATTGATTATGAAGAAAATTTTGCTCCAACAGCAAAATGGAACACCATCCGATTAACACTTGCATTGGCTACTCAAAAAGGATGGAAAGTTCATCAAATGGATGTGAAAAGTGCTTTTCTCAACAGGGATTTACAGGAGGAAGTGTATATGACCCAACCACCAGGTTTTGAAGTTGAAGGACAAGAACATAAAGTCTGCAAATTGATCAAGGCTTTATATGGATTAAAACAAGCTCCCCGAGCTTGGTATGCAAAGATGGATGAATACCTTAAGAAAGTTGGTTTTCAACTAAGTGAATTTGATGATACTTTGTATGTACGACAACAAGGAAAATATCTGGTCATTCTCGTTATGTATGTAGATGATTTGATCATCACTGGCAATCATGATGATCATATTGCACAGGTGAAAAAGGAGTTACATGCCGGTTTTAAGATGACAGATTTGGGATTACTTCACTACTATCTTGGAGTTGAAGTCTTCCAACATCCACATCATATTTTCGTTTCTCAGAGTAAGTATGCAGCAGAGGTTCTTCAGTGATTTGGCATGCAAGATTGCAAGCCCGTTCTCACCCCCATGGAGCAAAACTTGAAACTTTCAAAATTTGAAGGGGGGAAAAGGTGGACAGTACAACTTACAAAAAGTTGATTGGCAGCTTGATTTATTTGACAAATAATCGTCCTGATCTATCTTATGCAGTCAGTATTCTTTCACGTTTTATGTAGGAACCACGAGACAACCACTGGAATGCAGCCAAAAGGGTTCTTCGATATATCTAAGGAACAAAAGATTTTGGTCTTCTTTACACAAAGACTAAAAATTTTGTACTTGGTGGATATTCCGATGCCGACTTTGCTGGGAGTATTGATGATCGAGCATCAACATCAGGTCATTTAATGAATATGGGGTCAGCAGCAGTATCTTGGAGTTGTAAGAAACAAGCTACAGTGGCCACTTCTTCAGCAGAAGCAAAGTACATTTCAGCATCGGAAGCAACATGTGAAATTGTTTGGTTGCGCAGAATTTTGCAGGACTTGGGCATTTCTCAGGCAGAAGATACATCATTATTCATTGATAGCCAGTCAGCCATCAAACTTGCTAAGAACCCAGTTTTTCATTCAAAGAAAAAGCATGTGGGCACCATGTATCATCATATTAGATCTCTCATTGCCAAAGATGTCCTCAAGCCGGTTTATTGTCCTTCCGAAGATCAGATCTCTGACATTTTCACGAAACCGCTTGGCAGAATAAAATTTACTAAGTTCAGGGATGAACTTGGTATCCGTTGTAATGTATCTTTGGATCATAGGGGGGAGTTAGATGATCAAAAAAAAATTTTATCATAGGTTAATAAAATTAGAATAAATAAAATAATTATTAATTTAAGATATTAAATTAATAATTATTATTCTAGAATGTTTAATTATTTAATGGAGACTTTTGAATAGCATTTATTGTAAATGGACACTTGTTATTTAATAAGTGATCCATAATTAGATATATTTAGGACATGGAGCTTATAAATAGCTCATTGCAAGCGTGTTTGTGTTGTTCGGGTGTAAACTCTTACAAAATCATATTATGTAATTGTTTTTTATGATTAATAAAATTATGTGTCTGAGGACACTTCTACCATTAATTCCCATTGTTTCCCTCGTCTCGATGAATTTCATGATTTCCTTGAGGCACTTCATGAATACTAGGCCACTTGTAGTGGATCATCTACTCCTCTACCTATGGATTCCAGTACCACTAGTCAACCAGAATAGGGGGACTCTGGTCCCACTATTGTAGTGTTTTCTTCTCAAAGATGTACGAAAAGAACCCAATTAAGATTGTGGATGACCAAGAATCTCAACAATATAAATGGTTGTTAAACATTGTAGATTTGCAACAATTTATAGAAATAAAACCTACCAAAGTTCGGATCTATGCTACAATCATAGTTAAACAACAAAAATAAAGAGTAATAACTCTAATCATGCAATGGAAACCAGATATGTAAAGAATAATTCTATAATAATGCCTATGAAGAGAACAGATAAATGTTACCATTCCCCCTCTATGGGATGGGTTCTTGGCTATCCTCAAACGTCTTCAGCTTATGTAGAGTCTCTCTCCTCTATAATGCATAAACCCAGCAAACTTATGGTGTGTGACAGTGAAAATAATCACAGTTACAACAATGAGTGCAACAATGAAAATAATTAAAAGTGAATAATGAATGGAAAACCCTTCTATTTATAACAAAATATTGAGTTATCCTCGAGTAATGAGCAATAATAAATTATTATTGATCCCATTCTTGGAATAACCACTTGGAATATTTTATTATATTTGTTTAGGAGGGAAAAAGTATTTAAACTTTTATTTAGAAATAATAAATAAATAAATGATTTATTTATCATCTCAAGGAATTAGTTAAGAAATAATAAACAAATAATGATTTCTTTAATTATTCCTAAGGGATTTAATCAAATTTAACAAAGAATAATGATTAATTAATGATTAATTAGTTATTCTTAGAGAAAATTAAGATCATTAATGATTTATCTGTTTATTTTTCATGATTGGGTCAAATTTGACAAGGAATAATAATAAAACAATGGTTTAATTAATTATTACTAGAAGAAAATCAAATAAATAGTTTTATTTAATTATTCTTCATGGTTTTAACTATAAATTACTTAACAAAGGTGGTTTATTAAGTAATTTCTCGCAGTTAAAGTCATTTTACTAGGGTAAAATTGGTTTTACATGGTGTACTTCGATCCATCTAGTAAATTAGGCTAGATGATCAATTTTTTGGTGATAACACCCACCATCGTGATCCCTCCCCCCGATGTCAAGATGATGGACACCGCAGGCCATATCCTTTACCTATCGTCATCCTTGAGTTCCTTGCAGGCAAACCTTTCTGAGGTTTTACGCGTGATTCTATCGAACCTCTTTCGACAAAATCCTAGGTCTCAACATCTGTAGATCCCCCATCTACCAGCTCAGCATCTCCCATTCAAGATGATGCTTATGTGAACCTTCTTTATTAGGTTGATGCACTAGGTAATGCCACCACATCATGTAGTCAATCTTCCTCGAATCCAACCATCTTCCATTCTGATGAGAACATCATGGAAGCTATGTCTTCCCCTGATTACCTTAGGATGATATGCACCATTGTGCATACTTCCTGAAATAGCAGTCTCATGACCAGTATGTTGTGGAATAAAAATACTTCATCCATGGTGAAGTTGACTGGTTTCAAAATCCCATACCTTCCCCAGATCCTTTCGAATAACGGAATATGGCCAATATCTCTCCAACTATCAAAATCAACATTTTAGATAAACTAGGGATTGAAGAAAAAATTACCTTAGGGGTACATTACACCCTAGAAGAAATTGAAGCTTACACCAAGCTCTTCAAAGAATTTTGTGATGTTTTCACCTTGTCTTACTCTAAAATGCCCGGACTTGATCCCGCCATTGTTGAACACCATATCGACACATGGCTTGATGCCACTCCTGTCCGTCAGAAGTTTAGACCCATCTAGTACCCTTCTTGTCGTGAGGCCATCAAAGCTGAGGTCGATAATCTCAAGCACGTTCATTTAATCTATCCCATTGAATATATCGCATGGGTATCCAAACCGATTCCTGTTTTCAAGAAGCAAGGTATCATGTTTGCACGGATTTTCACGACCTGAACAAAGCTTGTCCCAAAGACAACTTTCCCACACCGTTTATTGACTAGATCAATCATGAGTGTGTAGGGCATGAGGTTCTATCCTTTATGGATGGATTCTCTGCATACAACTAGATTAGTATCCGTCATGCCGATCAGTTAAAGACAACGTTCATTAGTCCGTCAGGAAATTTTGCATATCGATTCATGCCATTCGGCTTAAAAAATGCTGGAGCCGCATTTCAGTGGGCCATGTCCTACTATTTTCATGACTTGGTGCACCTTATCCTTGCTTACCTTGACAATCTCACCCCTCGCTTCAGGTCTTGGGCACAAGACATTCATGATTGCGCACCATTTACAACTCCTTCAAGGCACAGCTAATTTCCTTCACAGGTTTGTACTTGACTATGGGACCACAACGCATGGGTTTCTTAGACTCCTTCACTCAAACATTCCATTCATTTGGGATGACCATGCTCAACAATAATTTTATGCCCTAAAACATGCTCTCACTTCCACACCCTTAATCAGTCCACCCAACTTCACCAAGTATTTCATCTTGTACATCTCATCTTCTGCCCATTCAGTCGTTGGGGTCCTTATTCAAGAAGATGATGATCGGAATGAGCATGTTATCTATTATGTCAGTAAGAATGTGGTAGGTTCCTCCATGAACTACTCTCACAAAGAGAAATTGGCGTTGGTTGTCCTGTTCTCCATCCAAAAGCTTCGTCACTATATCCTTACACGTACCACCAAGGTCGTAACAAACTCCAACCCCACGAAATTCCTATTGAGTTGGCAGATCATCAATGGGAAGTATGCATGTTGGATCATCATCCTCTAGGAATTCAATCTTGAGTTTGTTATGCCCAAGAGTAAGAAAGGTTTGGCCCTCACTGAACTCATTTCTGAATTACCCACTGGCGCACGTGATCCGTCAGTTAATGATGAACTCCCGAATGAACACTTGTTTGTCATCACTTCTAACGATCCTTGGTATGGAGATATTCTTACATATTTGCGAACCCAAAAGTTTGCCCCCATCTTACTCATGATGATTGACGGCAAATCCGATACTAGGCCCATTACTACCTCCTCATTGGTGACGACCTTTATCATCGTGGTGTGGATTCTATCCTCTATCGTTGTCTCACCCATCCTAAAGCAGAACAAGTGCTAAATTCCTATCATAGTGGCACTTGTGGTGGTTACCTCCTCAGTATGGCCACTACCCAGAAAGTCATGCGTGTTGGTTACTTTTGGCCTTCTCTCTTCAGTGATTGCATTGAGGCAGTCAAACACTGCCCCAATTGCCAACATTTTGGCCCAAAGGCAAGAGCCCCACTGGATTCCCTCCATCCTATCATCGTTGTTGGTCCTTTGTGTAAATGGATCATTGACTTTATGGAGTGTCGACCATCATCTATTAATAACCATAAGTATATTATCGTGGCAGTTGACTATTTCACCAAATGGGCCGAGGCCATACCAAGGTTTAATAACACGACAGCTACCACAACCCTTTTCTATTTTAACCATGTGATCGCTCGATTCGAGGTTCCGAAATAATTGGTCTCTAACCATGGCCGACATTTTGAAGATGAGGTATGGCATGTGTTAGGTTCCTATACCAATAGGAGTCATAATTTTGAATGACTAAGGTTAAGCCTTGTAATATTATACATACCTTTGCTTTCTGCAAATGTTTTCCATATTAAAAAATTTAAAACATGTAAAGAGGTATGTCCTAAAAGAAATATCAAAGCAGAAAAAATAATAAGAGAAGATCAAAAATGAAAATATATGAACCCCAAAAACAAAGAGACCATGAAACTGTGCAAGTCTAAATGCCACTACTATTACTTTTATGCATAATAATGATTGTGTGCAACTTGTTATTCATGCCACAATCCGTGGTAATCAAACTAATTAATATTGGTTATTTCATGCTTTGAATTTTATGTTCATAGTTAGAAAATAAAATCTGACCAAACAGTTTAATCTTGACAGATTATTAGATAGATGGAGAAAATAAAGGAGCTCATCAATTTAATCTGAGCCCTTGGATGATATAAGGTTAGAATTAGATAGATTACTTTTCAAAAGAAAAATAGATGATAAGGGTTTGCTAGCCTAAATGCACCCAAATAAAATGAAAAAAAATGGTAGGGTAAGTAATGGGTAAGTAGAAGAAAGGTTGCTAAAGTGTAAAGTTGATTGGATCAAAACACATGCATCATGCTTAGACACATATTTCTGTATGTATGATCAACTATGCAAGAAAAAACAAAGGTTTGCAAGTTAATATGTTTAACTCCCCCTCATTCATTTTTCCGCTTACTTACTAATTTCCTATCCACAAATATGTTCTAGCACTTTAAATCCTTCAATTCAAAGAGGCTCAGATCATTTCTCTGAATTTTAGTGGAACGAGACCCTCGGTTTAATGAATTATGGACATCAAGTGTTAGAATTCCCTTCATAAAATTTATCTCCCTTCATTTTCCTGATAAAACCCCTTTTCCTAAGCTTAAACTTCATTTGCCTAGGAAAAGCAAATAAACCCCATGTAAATCATATTTCACTCAAAAAACCCACAAAAAGTATTTTATCCTAAGTATGAGATGTATGGGAATAAAATGTGCAAATATTACATTTTACATTATGCTAAGGATATACCCACTCTGCCAATTTCATATTAATTTTTATTTTTTATTATATAAATCCAATAATACATTTTCCCTTATATTCATTAAATACCCTATGTAATATCCCAACCCTTAGTTTAAATATAAACTATAAATTACCTCATATCCCGAAAAAAACAATTAATCCTGTCATTAAGCCCTGCTCAATCGATTTAACCCGTCATTAACCTATAAATAATCTCATACCGCCGAAGTTTAAAGCAATGGGCCTCTCGAAACCCATACTTTTATCACCCTTGCACTTCCCTCGCCTGATTGTCGTCTGATCACCATCCCCCTCATCCGACGGTCCACAGCCATATTGGTCATGCCTGATGGTTGATCGCTATCTGCTCGATAAAGCGGTTTTCCCCGACTCCCCGACTGCTACATGTCAATTGCTGGAGTAGATCAGGTGACCCCTCCCAAATACCTCCCAACCCTCATAAGCGGTGCAATGGCCTGGGAAACCGCCTCCTCGCTCAACCCGATAAACTGCCCACTATTCATTCATAAAATTCTCCGCCAAAAAGTGACCATTAATCCATAAAAAGGCCAGGAAGCCCTTTTTCATCTTTCTTCGCTCATTTTCTTTGTGAACCTCTGTGAACTAATTAACCCCATTCCAGTCTTCAAAGAAGCTGTGGAAACCACCTACAAAGCTCTCAAAGCCCATTCAACCTTCCGTCGTCGTCTAGAACACCAATTTGAAGTCAATTCACCTAAACTCTAGGTATTTGTGAACGAATTACCAGACCCCCTTTCCAAATTTGAAAACGTTCACTATTGAAGTATTTTAATTAAGTAAACTTAATTAAAAATTACTTTAAATTTGAAAGCCTACGAAAAAAACCTTTTGAAAGTTTCTAGTTTCCGTTTAAAAACCCCTTAATAAACCTTAAAGCCAAATTCAAATCCGCAAGAACTGAAAGATGGCTGCCCCTATTACCATGGATGTCAGACCTATCACAACTCCCCATCTAGACCTAGACCACGTCCCCTTGGTGGACAAGGATTTCCAAATTAGAGATATCAGTGCATATGAGGTCCTACTCAAACTTCATTGTTTGAGTAGGGACAGATACCTAAACCACTCTGATGACATTGGTCTTTGGGAATCCAATTTGCCCAAATATCAATTTCTCCAAGTATATGTTTTTCCAGAAATTGTCCATATGTGTTATGCATGTTACATTCCCAGCTAGAGAGATGTAATGTCCCCTAACCAGAAAGTCTTGTTTACCGTCACAGCTGAGTCAATCAATGAGATGTTGCAGCTCCAACCAGGTCCAAATCTAACCCCACTCTCAATTGGTATTTGATAGAACAATACACCAAGTTAAGTACCTCTAAACTTGCCCAATTATTTCAAGATTTCATTGTAGAAGAGCAACACATTCCCAAAATCCCCCCCCCTCCATATGTTTCTGCCATTTTCTCTGAAAGGAGCAAACAAATAATAACCATGATATCATGTATTCTAGGCTGCACCACTGATGAATTTATTGATGAACTTATCCTGGCCTTCATGTCCATTTACATCCCAAGAAAGCCTCCTGCTACTATATACAATTATTCCCAGATCATAGTTGAGAGCATGCATGAACAGTTTACTAGAATGCATAAAAAGAGAGTGTTCAAGTTCTCATCTATACTTTACCATATGTTCCTGTTGTGGAGGTAAATCCCCTCTGCGAACAGAGGCTATCCCTACTAGCCCAGATTGGGTCTAGCAACAATCGTACAACGCTACCACGCAAGTTCCTAATTTCAAATTAAAGACCAATGATGAGGGCCTACCTGGATTCCAATGCTAGTGCTTGTAGGAGAGTTGACGCTCCCATTCCTTTTCTCCGGCAGATCACGATCCCCACGATATCTGTGAATGGACACCTGCACATACAAAGAACGACACAAACACAAGCATAAAATCCAATAGATGCAACTATATATCAGTTAGAAAGGATATAAGTCATCATCATTACAAAGAGCAATAAGAGTGGAACCATAACAATAGTCGTCTATTAATGATGAAAAAAGAAGAATATAACCATAGTTCTGACGTCAAATCCTCCTTTAGCTGGGTGATCAGTAACACATGTCTTGCAAAGCTTGTTGGGAATGGGAACAAGCCTCTCTCTCCTTAGTTATTGGACAAGAATCTCCTTACTTAGATTTTGCCTTATGGGAATGAAGAAGGCTCTTACAGCATGAAGGTCTTGGTAACTTGACAATTCTCAATCTCTGGAACTCTGGAACTAGCTTGCCAACTAAAATGGACAAGCTTTTATAGATGGAGGAAGGGGAGTTGGGATCATGCACAATATTCATGGGATTGGCTTTATCACTAAAGAAGCTTCCATGAGAGGTGGAAAACCACTTCCCCTCTATGGAGATTGGAAGCCAAACCACCCAACTCAAGATAGATTCAGTCCAGGAGTTGGTTATGATGAATCTTCCGCTATTGGTTTGTTAAAAAACATCACCCATTTTGGCTAGCGTGAGTGTGACTCTGTGACAGAGCGCCAACTAGCGCGCCCTCTTTAGAGGATTTCCCCCATTGGTGTGAGTTTTGAACAGTGAAACAACGCCAAAGGAAAAAGGGCTATTTTTATGGGTTTTTAGCAGGAGATGTCTTCAGGGAAAATGAAGTTCATGCTCAGGGGAACATAATGCAAGTCTTTGCAAGTCATGTCACTTCTCATAGGTCCTAGAATGAGTCCTCCAAGATGTGAGAGAGGGGTAACAGGGACGGTGACAAATTGTTGTGTAACAGGTGCCCCCTAAAGCATGAGGCCCGAGAGAGAGAGGGGTGAAATGCTTTACAAGAAAATTTCCAACCGAAAACACGGCCGATGGAAAACCTGCGTGGAGAAGTACAACTGATATCTCAAGTACATGATATATGTGGTATGGGCACAGCCATCCATCACAGAGTACATAAGGATCTAGATCCACAATATGGACGCAGCCATCCAGTGAGGATCAATAAACAGACTCAGGCATGGTCCCAGCCATCCAGTAAATGAGTCATGTAATAATCATAATAATCCACAAAATCACAACCTAGATCCCAATAGACAAAATCCAAGGTCTTGTGCTCCATCTCGACCCGAACAAAGTACAAGTTCAAGCATGCGAATATGGGAGTCGAAGTCGAACATACAGGAACATCGTCTGATTACCAGTCAATGATGAAAATTGTTAACAGACGCGAGAGGTACCACCAATAATGATAATGGCCCTCAAGGTACTATAGGTACAATCTACGGTGTGCGAATCAGTGAGCCAGTGTCGAACACCCGTAGACTCATTCGATCAGAGGCCAATGATGAAAACCTCATGTCGAAC
Organism: Pinus taeda; assembly: GCA_000404065.3. NCBI lineage: Eukaryota > Viridiplantae > Streptophyta > Pinopsida > Pinales > Pinaceae > Pinus > Pinus taeda. The sequence goes on from APFE030771467.1 coordinate 56,128, forward strand.
ACGAAGAACCTGCCATTGAGGCATGCAGGCTCCAAAGCACCTGAAGGGAGTCTCTATGTCACCTTCCTAGATAATGAGCTGAAGTCGACAGGAAGTGACCTTGATCAAAGGTGAGCCATATTGTTTCCCACATCATCGACATGAGACAGAGGAGGATAATATGTTTTGTGAATCAGGATTATGTGAGTTATTAGAGGGAGGTTGATTATTTCGCAGAGGTTAACGTCTCTTGAACATATCGGCAGCACGATAGTGGACTTGGCAGTATTTGACATCAAATGATCAGAGGTCATGGTGACAAGGCAATGAGTAGATGAGAGGTCAAACAAAATCACCCAAACCCATAGAGGCAAGTGAAAAATGAGATGAGATGTCCCCACCCAGACACGAATGCAGACAAGTGCCATGTTCAAGAGTGACATACTGCTAACACAACAATGATTCTGGTTCCATTTCCCCACCATTTCTGGCGAGTACCCCAGTTATTTTTATTAGCAAGCTTGACGGGGATAGCATATGCTTGTGAAGTGTCATTTCGACGAAATCCAATGTCATCAAGTTTTAACGAGTCTGACAGAGGAAGAACTCGACGTCTTTTCATGTTTAGAGAGTTTGAAAAGACAATGGAAAAGTAAACTCCAGGGATGTCCTTTTTCGTAAAGTTGTGTCTCTCGAGCCTGAAAAAGTATAAAACAATGCTCGAAAGAACCGCCCAACCATTACGGTTGAGGAGTAATTTTCATGATTAGTGATTTCGACCTGAAAAATTAAAAAGGCAATCGAAACCACGTCGTTTCGTAACCGTTAATGAACCTGAAACGACAAGGGCTCAACGATCTTTTCGTCTTTACAAGATCGAAAAAGAGTTTAAAGACGACTGCCTCTCATTTACGTTTAGCAAGTCGAGAGGAATAACTCGGCATTCTTTTCATATTTAGACGGTCAGAAAAGAGATGAAAGAAGACCTCCATTTTTATTCTTTTTAACGAGTCAAAAAGGGAAAAATTACTCGGCAATCTTTTCATATTTTATGAGTCAGAAAAGAGATTAAAGGTGACTCGTCCTAGAGGAACGAGTGGTATAAAGGGTAGCAACTGGTTCTGGCAATGGTGGGACTGCTCAAAACATGTAATGGTCAATAGGCTCGCTAATAAAACCACTCATTGTTGCAGTTCCTCGGGAAAGGAAAACAAGCAAGTGAAAGCATATGATTGGCCAAAGAGATGGTGGCAATGGGATGAAAACAACCAAGGCTCATCTAACAGAATTTAGCGGATAAAGATAGCAATCACGAGACGTAAAATGGGTATGGGTTCATTTTTACACAAGCTTGAACCATGGAGAACTCTGCTTGGATTCAGTTTCATGTTTACACAAGCTTGAAACAAAAAACTCTGCTTGTTATAAGTTTGCATGCCCCGAGCATAATGACACAAAACGAGCTACATGCCCCCCAAGCTTCATTGCATTCAACAAAGTGGATGGAATGAAGGTTCACTTTCAAGATCTTGGAAAGACTCGACTCATATTTTACGAGATCTTAATCAAAAGACTCGATTTGGAAAGGGAGTTGTTTCATTTTTTAATGAGGTTGACACAATAAAAGGACTATCCTCATAACCCTTGTTTCATTTTTTAACGAGCTTGACACAAGATCAGAAACTATGCTCAACCAGACCCAGTTTCCTTTTTTAAGGAGCTTGACATAGGAAAGCAAATTATGCTCCGACCAAACCTAGTTTCATTTTTTAAGGAGCTTGACATAGGAAAGCGAACTATGCTCTGCACGAACTTCATCAGGAAGTCATTGCTTCCAAGAGTGCCACTCCCGATGGAAGGATAACATCTTGGAAGTCATGACCCAATGCCCCCAGGACACTATGCACGACAGCAGCATCACTAGATACAGGCACGGGATAAGTATCCACGTAGTTGACCTGTAATGGGGTAGATAAAACCGGTGGATAAAAACCAGGAGGGGATGATAGCTGTGCAGGAGGCACCAGGGGACTAAAGAATAATAATTGATCTATAGTCATGATCCTTCCGTCGTGTGGAAAGCAAACCACATGGAAAAGTGAAGAGACAAGGGCCCCCATGGCATAAACATAGTCACAACCAAGGAGAAGACTGAAATCTAAAGAAACTTGGGTAACCAGTACGTCTATATAGATGGTTTTGCCCCAAAAGTAATAGGGAACTTCGGAAGGATCCCTAATGATTGACTGGTTCCTCTGTCAAACACCATCAAATGCTATGCGATCGGCATAAGCTGTGGGGAGCCCAAATCTTGCCAAGTAGTGGAAGGCATAAGACTAACAGATGCACCCTCATCCAAGATTGTGCCAGTTACTGCCTTATCATAGGAATTTACTGTAATCTGGAAAGGCACATGGGATGGAAGGTGGAAAGTATTCAGGTGACTCCAGTCGAAGGAAACGACTGAACTACTTGGTGGGGAAATCGTATGATTGCGCTCCGAAGGACTCTCAGGATCAGCTGGGATAGGAGAGTCATTTTCGGACTTAGGAGAATCTAACGAGACGAGAAGAATATGAGCATGAAGCTCTTCCGAAACATAGTGATCAATAGGCGGTGAACCCAAGTTGACACTCTCTCCGACCAATGGTGGGTCCAGAACCGTCTTGGCACAGCCAGGCTCGGAGGGAGGAGGGCAGACAAGAGAAGAATCTAAATCAATATTTTTGTCGATAGGGAGAGGATCTGAAGAGAACCTATGATAACCAATGGGGAATCGGGGTGAAGAAGCTGTAAGACTTTCCAAAACAATGGAAGCTTTATCCATGAGCGGACAAAGGTGAAGGAGATGGTTGCCTTCACATAGCCTACAGGGGAATTGAATCTTCCCTTTCTTCTTGCCATAGCCAGTTGATACGGTAACATCACCATGAGCTCCAGAGGGCGATGAGGGGTAGGCCGTATCGTGAGACCATACTGCTAAGACCTTAGGAAGGCCAAGACAATCACGGAGAAGATGGTCTCCCTTGCACAATTTACAAGGAAACTTAACCTTCCGCGGAGGAGCAGAAGGAGTTCCGACCTGAGCTATACTCGGGGCAGTAGCTACACTTTTAGCCTCTCACTTAGGCGACTTCTTCTTCTTCGTCTTCTTCTTCTTCTTAGCCACCTGGTTACTTGAATCCAGACTTTCACCAGGCGAAGTAGAAGATGAAGACGTAGAAATAGGCAAAGAAGGGGAGAGGTCTACCTTGGAATCAACATGATGTTGTTCGAGTGGAGGAATTGATTGACCAATAGTTGAAACATTAGGGACCACAGAGGTTGAGAACAAACAAAAAGGCAACCCAACAGTTAACCCAGGAAGGGACAATGTTGCCATGTAAGGAGCACCAACATTCCCAAAAGGAGGAAAATGACCAGGATTCCCTTCAAAGGGGATTCCTGGGTTGGTGAACTCTGGAAAAGTTGCCATCAAAACTGAAAATCACACACAGGGCTGAAAAAGAGCCAAGACACACAATCAAATGGCCAACAAACAAAATCTAATACGGCATGTGATCGTAGGTAATTTAATTTGTAGACACAAGGACATAACTTGACCTTTTCATCTTTAGAGAGTCGAGAAAAGGACAAAAAGATGACTCTAGTCGCCTTCGAATGTTTAATGAGCCCGAAGTGACAAATGCTCATATGAGACTTTTCTTTTAGGGAGCTTGAAAAGGATCAAAAGTGACTACTCTGGAGAACTAGGAAAAAGGTTTACCAGACAATCCGTAAAACTTCATATACACCTTGGAAATCGTATGAAAACCAAGGACTTTCCGTACAACAGTCAATCTTCCCAAATGCTGTGTTCAGTGTGTTACGAGTTGTAAGGTGGCAAACACGGCTTCCTATGGATAAAGGATGATAACCTAGTGGGGTCTCCCCATATACTCGATGGTACGTGGGAGCACAAATCCGTACTAGACCACTATTGAGTCAGAAAAGGAGGAACCACCCAACCTTGAGTGGAAACAAAAGTGATTGGGTTTAACGACGCCGGAGCATGTCTTTAGCCTAGACCTCTAAACAGTGTGCGTTATGTTCCAATGCATTGTTAAATTCATTCAGTTCATTTTAAAGTTTATCTTGGATTATGTTTTAGTTTTGAGGCCTTACCGTATGTAATGTCTCAAAATTTCGTAAATGCAAACTATATGCCACAATATATCATTTCATTCGATGAATGCTAACTAAAGTAAGGAGAGAGTTTCCATTCACTTCCAACAATGCAAAAATTGATCACTAAGAGAAAATATAACAAATTCTCTAATGCACTAATTTAATCAAGAAAAACTAATGCAAATCAATTCCAAAACAGTTTTTATTTTTATTTTTGTGTGTTTAAAACAAGCATAAAAATATGTAAATTCAAATCAAAGAAAACTGATCTAAATCTACGATTGATTTTTCAGAATGTAAACTATGCAATTTTAATCTATGCACAATTCACTTGAAAAGTATGCAAATGTAATCTATGCACATTTTCATTCATATTCTGAAAATGGGAATTCTAATTATGCAAGTGTGATCTATGCAAGAGAATTCTCAAACACAAGATGATTCTAATGTAATCTAAGAACCAATCAAGTGCAAATCAAGAAAATTGGGTGAGAGTTCCAAAGATCAAAAAATAAAAACACTCAAAGGAGATTAACACTCATGCACAATTTAGCCCCCCCCCAGTGAATGAGGGGGAATTTTTTTTGCAAAAATATGCAAAATTGTGAAAATACTAATACAAACCTCCAAGTAATGACCAAAGGAAATCAAATTAAGGATTTCTCAAAAAAGAGACACAAAACCAGTCAAACAAGACTCCAACACACTCAAGCAGTCGAGAAAAGGTACCCAGAACAAAAAGCAAGCTCAGGAGGCTCAAAACCAAGAAAACTTCAAAAGTTCCCAGGCCTGGCGTGATTTTCAAGCTGCAACTAGCGCCTTTTGAGGATTGGCTCGGGTTGTAAATGAGCAACTTGCGCCAATTGGCACGACTGTTACGCTATAAAAGCGCGCAAGTGAAGTTTTCTATGCAAAAATAAAAAACAAGCAATCCAAATCTAGGCCAACAGTAACCAGGTACACCAAGAGGTGAGAAACAGCAAAAGGACTCAACCCAGAAGGCTAAGCAAGCAGGAAAAACCAAGAAACAAGACAAGTTCCAAGCTGTTTAGTTCATAAACCAAACCAGAGATTGACTGAAGTGGCGTTGATCTACTTCACTAATGCAGAGCAATAGCGTTTCGAAGGCTATCTGGCCATACTTGAGGCTCCGTCTAAAGTTTACAAATCAAACAACAAGCTGACTCCCCAGCAGAGTCGCCAAATTGTTGTGGGGGTAAATCCCCTCTACGGACAGAGGCTATCCCTACTAGCCTAGATTGGGTCTAGCAACAATCATACAACGCTACCACGCAAGTTCCTAATTGCAAATTAAATACCAATGACGAGGGCCTACCTAGATTCCAACGCTAGTGCTTGTAGGAGAGTTGATGCTCCCGTTCTTTTGCTTCAGTAGATCACGATCCCCATGATCTCCGTGAATTTACACCTGCACATACAAAGAATGACACAAACACAAGCCTAAAATCCAATAGATGCAACTATATATCAGTTAGAAAGGATATAACTCGTCATCATTACAAAGAACAATAAGAGTGGAACCATAACAATAGTCGTCTATTAATGATGAACAAAGAAGAATACAACCATAGTTCTGACGTCAAATCCTCCTTTGGCTGGGTGATCAGCAGCACATGTCTTGCAAAGCTTTTTGGGAATGGGAACAAGCCTCTCTCTCCTTGGTTATTGGACAAGAAACTCCTTACTTAGATTTGGCCTTATGGGAATGAACAAGGCTCTTGCAGCATGAAGGTCTTGGTAACTTGACAATTCTCAATCTCTGGAACTCTGGAACTAGCTTGCCAAGGAAAATGGACAAGCTTTTATAGATGGAGGAAGGGGAGTTGGGATCATCCAAAATATTCATGGGATTGGCTTTATCACTAAAGAAGCTTCCATGAGAGGTGGCAAACCACTTCCCCTCTATGGAGATTCGAAGCCAAACCACCCAACTCAAGATAGATTTAGTCCAGGAGTTGGTTAGGATGAATCTTCCGTTGTTGGTTTGTTAAAAAACATCACCCATTTTGGCTGGCGCGAGTGCGACTCTGTGACAGAGCGCCAACTGGCGCGCCCTCTTTAGAGGATTTCCCCCATTGGCACGAGTGTTGCATAGTGAAACCACACCAATGGAAAAAGGGCTATTTTTATGGGTTTTTAGGAGGAGATGTCTTCTAGGCAAATGAAGTTCATGCTCAGGGGAATGTAATGCAAGTGTTTGCAGGTCATGTCACTTCTCACAGGTCCCAGAATGAGTCCTCCAAGATGTGAGAGAGGGGTAACAGGGATGGTGACAAATTGGTGTGTAACAGTTCCTATACTATCAGCCAGACAGATTCCCTTTCACCCTCCAGAAGCTTGATACCAGAGACTAGCCCAGATCTATTATCTTTTGGACACCACTCTTTCACAAGTATTCCTCACCATATACCTATACAGACTTCATTGATTTGTTTTTACATCCAATCATGACCATACTGATAGGAAGTCCTCCACCCTAAATAAGTCAAGATATCAGAAGAGTCCTCTAGTTTTCCATGCAGAGTAAAGTGGAAGATTGGTACTTTTACCAAAACCACACAGAAATAAGAATCTATGGGTGCCAGCTAGCACCATACAAAATCCCCAAATACCTCCCCATGAGGTTATTTTCTCTAGAGTACTATAGATAGATAATGAACTCTGACGAGATCAATTTTGTCTCAACCAAGAAAAGATCTCAATTCAAAGTCAAAAACCAATTAGGTCCTTTCATTTTGCAACTCTAGAGAAGCAGGGCAGGAAGCAGATAAGAGTCTACAACAAATGAAGTTCCAAAATAGTTTTATATGGAGATATGACCCTCAGGGGTTTATGACTAAACTTAGACAAAAGGTCAAATTGGGGCCTTACATTCATCATCCCATACCAAAGATTGAAAGATATGCAAATCAATCTGAGTGGTTGGAGGACACTCTTGTAGAAAGGGATAGTACAAAGGTAGATGTTGAAAATACCTTGATTGATTTAGAAAGACAACTTGATGAAAGCTCGTTTTTGCAGGTACCTGAATAACAAGAAAGAACCATGAGCACCCCTCCTATTATGCAAACTCCTCAAAATGAGGAAAATAATCCTAAGAGGAATAGGGAGGGAGCCTCCACTTCAGGCATGGACACATCCAATATGTAGTATGAAGGAAGCTAGAGCAAAAGGCCCAGGCTCAATCTTGTTTCAAAGTAGGAAGACACAGAAGGCTCAGCAGAAATCACTAATACTGAATTTGACATGAGAAAAGGCACAACTCCATCTGGAGAAACTCAGGAGCCATCCACATCATAGACTCAGATGTTGGAAAGATAGCTCAATGTAGAAGTTTCATCCTTTAGTAGGCCTGCTGAAAAAGATAAGGACATAAAGGACAATTTTAAAGAAATCAAGATGAGAAATGAAAAACTAAAGGCCCAATCTTATGCACAGTCTCTAAATATTACACCTACCAATTAAACTAGATTTATGTTAGCTTTTGACATCAAGGAGGGAAAGATGCAAATGTCTTTCATAAATCCAACTGTACAACCACCAAGGACACCAGTAGATTACAAGAAAAATGATTTTGAGGTATTAGTAATGGATATTCATCCCATAGACCAAATTGAATTTCATAAACAGGCTAGAGAAATTATTTACTCCACCCTTACTGATAAAGCCATAACTACCCATCAATTGCATAATTCATTGACCAATATCTCAGCTCAATATCAGATAGAGAAGGCCTCGTCACAGGCCAAGGATACCAAAATCAAGTCTTTGGAAGACTTAGTGATTGAAGTGGGACATGATCCCAAAGACATTAAAGCCACTGAACAACTAATAAAGAAGAAGAATGATGACATTGCAACACTTAAAAAGCAATTAAAGATACCTCATCTGCATCATCGCCAAACACAGGAAGTCTTGGGAAGCCAAACCAGACATGAAGAATTGATGGACTTAGTCCTAAAATTAAATGATCAGTTAAGTGAAACAGAGAAGGAATTGGACACTTTAATTCAATTGAAGCAAGGTGATATTGCCACTGCATCTATAAATGTCATCCCAACAGTCTCAATTGTTGTTCCTTCCACATTGGCTCCCATAACTCCTATGGCCATAGCAAAACATATTTCAACACAGTCTACATCAACATAAGGTACATCAGAAGAAGCAACAAAATTGGTCAGAGCTATGGAGGAAATGTCCATACAGGCTACAGAAATGAATAAGCTGAAAGAAAGGGTGACAAGCTTGGAAACTGATTGCAAGCTTGCAAACATCATGCACAAGGAAGAAGTGAAAAAGGCTGCCAGAATGACTGAAAGAATGAAGGCCATGGAGAAGGACCTGACACTGAGAGAACCTCTTGGGCAAGCCAAGGAACTATTATGGGCCAATATCATTGACTCTATCAATGATATTTGGCCATCTATTCATGTTATTTTTTAGCAGATAGATCTAATAAAAATGGCTACAGAAGCCATCCAAAAGGTAAAATAGGAATTGGGAGAGATGCCTGAAGATGCCACAAGAATCATCCAAATCCTTAACAGTAAAAATAGATATGAGCTTCAAGAATTGGAAATTGAAGACACAATGGAAACAATTTTGGAAGTGAGAAAGGTCCTTTCCAAGAGAAACTTGATGTTAAACTTGGAGGACAAATGTCAGAATATGCAGGTAGCCACTGATAGATTTATGGCTAAGTTTTAAATTTTTAGAGAGAAAGGGTTACCCAGTCTCCTAGTCATAAATGACAAGCTCATGACACAATAGGATTACTGTTTCTGGGAAAATAGTGTCTTTTCGATTGACTAGCCCTCTAGGATTGGCAACTATCCTAGAAAGAAACAATCAAAGCAATTTGGGATTTCTTCTATGTATGATAGATAAGAGAGAGGCAAAGGAACCAACCTGGATCTTCCGCTTGACTCCTTGCTTGATCTCTCTCCCCTTCGATAGAGATTGCAACTCCTCTCCTACTTATCCCTCTTAGAGAATACTTGTAGAAACACAACAACAAAACACCGTCAAAGCATCTTGATCTATTATATCATAAGCATTGCAGAAACAGAAACACAATGAACATACATTAGCATTCACAAATAATAACATTCACATAACCCAGCTATTTGATCCAGCATCATCCTCCCAGCATCAAAGCCCTCTTCACCTCATGAAAGGCAAGATCACACCAACAATACAATGCTCTCTCTCAACCTCAAACTATCAGCACTTCCTTGCAAATTACAAAATTCCAGCCTCTAGATCTCTAAGATGAGGGATCCATTTATAGAAGTGTGCAAGGGTGTGATTCATCTCTGGGGTTTCTATTAGTGTCATTCCACTTGTTGTTTTTGGTTCCACTTGGAGATTTCTTGGATCTCTTATGCATCCCTAGGTGAATTCAGAGAGGCAAGTGTCATAGGAGAAGTTTCTAGAAGATTCCATGAGCATCCACTTAGAAAACTGTCTCAGACATTTTTCCATCCTCGCTTATCACACCCTACAGAAGGCCTCATCAGTATGCATCGCACCTGGCTAGTGTAGAAGTCAATATGCATCGTACCCTGACAGTGGAGCAGTCAGTATGGTCCTGTTTTGGCTAGTTCTGGATGGTTTTTTAGGTGGAAATTTTGGGGAATGATGTAATCAAATGACCATGATTCTTTGGGGTATGAAACAAACCTTTTAGGGGTTAAAGAGCCCTATTTTATCGACATATAAGATTGGGGTTGAAGTGCCCAAATATGTCTATAACAGTTGCCCCCTAAAGCATGAAGTCGTAAATCTTTGATGTCGGGTGAAATGCTTTACCATGAGGATCTGAGGTTTTCGAAACTAGAAGATGACCTGTATAAGATACAATACAATACATCATCATAATATAATTTTCATGATCTAGTTGAGGCGGGCATTCCCATGCTCAATTTTCTAAATTCATTTCATGTACATAGAAAAGATAGTCATCTGCATATGTAAATTGGTGATTCTTCAAATGTAGATTCATCATCCCTGGCTCGGATGACCATCTGTGTAGCTTCTATGAACATTTGATGTCTTTATATCCCTGAATATATCACAGCCCGAATGGATGAAACTAGATTCGAGGTCTTCAAAACTCGTTCAATCTTCGCCCGACGTACAAGTCAATCCATGTGAAGAAATTTTCTAAAGTCGAACATGGAAAGACATCGCCTAATTACTAGCCAATAATGTGTGTTGTTAACAGACGTGAGAGGAATCACCGATAATGATAATGACCCTCAAGGTACTATAGTACAATTCACGTGGTGTGAATATATGATCCAATGTTGAACACCATGCAAAATCTTTCGGTCGAAGGCCACTGGTGTCAACCTATCGCTGGAAGTGAGAAACTTTCCATTGAGGCATGCAAGCTTCAAAGTACTGAAAGGGGTGTTTCTAAGTCAACTTCTTAGATAATGAGCTGATGTCGACAAGAAGTGACCTGTCATAGGAGGGCCTTAATGTATCCCACATCTACGACACGAAACAAAGAAAATTATCTTCTGGAGGTGAAAATGATCTAATGACACAAGGTTCAGGAATGGCAATCATGAAAAATGGATAGTGAAGGTATTGCAGTTGATGAGACATTAAGTGGATGGTGGTTTCTCAACTGAATGAATTCTCTTGAACATATCGGCGACACTGAGATGGATTGGTAGCGTTAACCCCAATAGATGGATGGTGTGGGAGACCAATGGTGAAATGAGTGGTGAATGGAATAACCCAACCTGACTCAATCATGGTGATGGAGTGAAAGTGTCATGTTCAAGAGTGACCTGCTACCATAAAATTCTTCAAGTTTTCTTCCCTTTTTCCCCAGTCATTGCTGACCAGTACCTCTTTATTTTTCTCAAACTTGAGGAGGATAACATATGCTTGTCCTATAATTTTCCCTTCGGGCAAACCTATCGCTACGTTTTAGCGAGCCTAGTGATAGAGAAACTAGTTCTTGTCTAGGTGGACAAGTTTGTCGCTATTGTTTTAACGAGTTTAACAACAAAGACAACTCAGTCCTTTTAATGTTTAGAGAGTTTGAAAAGGGACGAAAAGGAAACTCCCGTAGTTCTTTTTCGTAGCATAATCCTTTAAGTCCGAAAAAGGATAAAATAATACAAAAGTGATGACTTTTCGATCACTTTAGCGAGCCGAAAAGACAAGTGCTGGAACTTTTTCTTGAAATAATCCCTCAGGTCCGAAAAAGATTAAAATATACAGGAGGGATGGCACTTCCAATCACTTTAGCGAGCTAAAAAAGGCCAATAGCTCGACAATCTTTTCATATTTAACGAATCTGAAAATAGTTTAAAGGAGACTCATTTTTTGAGGAATGAGTGGTATTTAGGGTAGCAACTGGTTCTGGGTAAGCTTGGAACTTCTCAAAACATGGTGATGTGAAGAGGTTGGCTAACAGGACCACTCATCGCAACTATTCCTCAAAAGGGTAAACAATTAAGTGGAAGCGTATGATCGGCCAAAAGGATGGAGGTGATGGCAGGAACACAACCAAGGCTCAAAAGGCTGATAGAATGGCAATCACAAAGGTTATTTACCAAAGGCGGGTTCATTTTTTAACGAGCTTGAACCGTCGGGGAACTATGCTCGGTGGTAGGTTTATTTTTTAATGAGCTTGAACCATGCGACAACATATGCTCAGGTGGTAGGTTTATTTTTTAACAATCTTGAACCATGCGATAACATATGCTCAAATTTTCAGTTTTCTTTTTATGTAAGCTAGAATCGACAAAACTAAAAAGCTAGAAAAACTAGTAAGCTAAGGAACTACTGAGGTTAGGTAGGATGGTTTTGTCTGCGTAACAAACAAAACACTTCCTTTGCTTCGTATGCCACGCAGACAAAGGTGAATGGTGTGTTAGACCAATCACCTAACCTAAGAAGTTAAAAAGCTAAAAAATCTAGAAAATGAAATTGAAAAAAGGGTTGCATGCCCCTAGCATGATGAAAAGGAGATTCTCTAGTAACCATATGGAAATAACTGTGGTTAAGCAGGATGTTTTTTGTCAGCGGTTAGAAAAAAACACTTCCTTGGCTTTGTCCGCCAAATAGACAAAGGTGAATGGTGTGTTAGACCAATCACTTAACTTACAGGAAAACTTATATGGTAGGATGGTTTCGTCCACAGAGTAGACAAAACACTTCCTTGGCTTCGTCCGCAACGCAGACAAAAGTGAATTGTTTTTCAGACCAATCACATAACCTACAGGGAAACCTATCTTTTCAGCTAGGTTCTTCCGCAAAAGAAAACAAGGGTGCATGCCCCCTACGCTTCGTTACATTCACCAGACCACTCGCGGTAATTAGGTGGATGGAATGAAGGTTGGAGAGACACTCTCAACGCAAAAGGACCATTTAGGGATGATGATCGACTTGGAGCTATGCTTGAACTGGGGTGTTATCACAAAACCTAACCCTGGCAGGTTGTTGGTCAGGTAGATCTTGAGTAACTGTTTCAAACCAACTTTTGGTTGAGGCTTAGCCTCCTCAACCTGAGAGGGCTCTCTCACTAGGTTAAAGATTTTGATAATGGATTATATGGCTAACTCTATGAAACAAATGAAGGAGTGTAAATGGCATAACATAGTCAGTAAACATCCATTGGGCTTATGGATTCAATAAATGCTTCACTATGACAATAATATTAACTTTGCATGGAAGTCAGGGCATATGGAATTCAACACATCAGTAACACATCAGAAATATGTAAGAAGACACAACCTAAAAATACATGAAGGAAGTTAGAGCATTGCCAATGAGTTCTAAGTAATCATGCATTCATACTACTGCAAACAATGAAAAGAGGACAACCATAGGACAATTAAAACAATGAACTCTTTCTGAATCCTGAGAAGCAAAGCCAAATCATTGTATTATATTAAAACTTAATCTTACACAATAGCACAGTATGAGTGTTCTTTGAAAAATTTCCAACCTAATACATTAGATTTTCTCCCATATATAGAGTTCATTACATGACTTAGATTACTTCCTGCAGCATGAGGGGAATTTGAATTGCTCCTAATTTGACACCTATTGACACACAAACCCAACTATTTAATATAACTGACTGTTAACTGGCAGTTCTAGAGACCTAAAACAATTAGGAGTGTAACTCCTCATTATGTTGGTAGTAGCATTGATTACAATACAAACTCGTTCTCTAACAAGTGGCCTTCTTTAGTTTGGCTTTGGTGGTGGTTTTAAACTCCCTGCTGACCCTTGATGCCTTATCCTTTGACTATTCCTAGATATTAGGAAGTTGTTCATGTTTTCCTGCTTTTGGTCTCCAAAAGGATCTTTGAAATTTATCATCCATGTTGTTCCTCTCAATTACATAGAATGCATTGGATTAGCTTGTTTTCCATATGTTGTATACCTTGTTCCTATACACGTCGTAATACAAAAAAACTCCTTTAATGCCGCCTGAAGCATCATGAACAGTTCTAGCTACGAAATAATGACCCTTTTCATAACATAAAACTTGAAGTTCATAGATGTCTTTCCTTTCCTTGTTTTGCCCTTACTTGATGTTTACACCTTATAAGTAATCCTTTTCAGAAGCCCATCCTCAAAAATATTTCCTCTTTCTTCTCAAAATTGGCCCACAAAACCATTATGTGCAGCAACAGCAGTTTCGTAGCGCGCTACGAAACTACTGTGTATTAGGCATCACCTACATCAGTTTCGTAGCATGCTACGAAACTGCTGTGTGATTTCAAAAACACAGTTTTATAACAAAATTTGGCTTCCTTGAGTTTTCTTTCCTTTGAAATGACTCTTCCATATGCCATGAAGATATTGAAAATTGAATAAACTAATACCATTCTTCAAAGTAAACTTCAAAAGGTGATCCACATCAAAATTTTAGGATTTAGCCTTACTAGCTATGCAATTTTTCTTAGCTGAGGATGTCCTTCAAGCTGGTTCAGCTGTATCTTCAAATCTTCGATTTGCCTCTTCATAATTTGGATTCCAGCTCTCAATTTTGCATTGACCTTTCCGATGTATCTTGCTTCTTTTATTACAGGGACTGTCCAGGTGAAATATTGAGCATGACAACTAACCACTTTGGGTATTGAAATTGTTTTATCTTCCCATAGAGCCTCCATTTTGTTAATATGACCTTCCTTGATTGTATGTTTCCTTGAGGTTTTTCTAAGTTTGGCAATTTCAATATTTGCCAACTCCAATTTCTTTTTCAACTCTTCGAAACTACATTCCTCTTATTGAGTGATAACTACCTCCCCTGTGTCACTTGCTTCTGGTTGTGCCTCTTGTATCTCTTTTGAATGCCTTGTCACAGGTCTTCTTGGCTTAAAAACAAATTCAAAAGCCTACTGATCAAATTTGAGCTTCTTAGAGGTTTTGGATTTTTTGGTTTTGCCTTTACTTGCTTCAATTAAGTCTGCTCGGACCAGAGGAGATTCTTCAATGTCAATAGCTTGAAGCAAATCATTCAAACTTCCTCTTGAAGCTAGGCTCCCCTTAGTAATCACTATCTTACCTTTTTCTCTAGCTAGTTGGCTCCTGGTTACTCTTCTTTGGACCGTTTCACCTGTAGATTGCTCTTGTACACCTTCTTTGATCTAGACTTTCCTTTTTGTGACTATTGAGGTGTGTCTTTAATTACTAGTGGTCTCATGGGCTCCTTAACCTGCTTTCTGGCTTTCAATTTCATGAATCTTCTTGATCTTGTTTCCTCCCGAAGACTTACTACTGGTGAAGAAATCCTCGTAGCCTGAGGATTGAGACCAATTTCATTCCTGAAGCCAAACATAAAAAAGTAAACGGACCACTCCCTCTCTATTTTTTGGAGCTCATGTAAAATAATCAATTTGACTAAGCCATGATGAAAC
This sequence comes from Pinus taeda, assembly GCA_000404065.3. Taxonomy (NCBI): domain Eukaryota; kingdom Viridiplantae; phylum Streptophyta; class Pinopsida; order Pinales; family Pinaceae; genus Pinus; species Pinus taeda. The sequence goes on from APFE030771467.1 coordinate 71,193, forward strand.
AATGAGATCTCACAAGCTTCCTTCTTCAACAGAACCTTGTCACACATTTTTCCTAGGCTACGAAACAGGTAGAAAGGCAAATCCAGAGATATCTTTCCAGTGAAATGAAACAGAAGTTTGAAGTGATAGGAATACACCTTATGATATCTCCCTTCACAGGTAAAGTATCTCTGTATGCAAGTAATCAAATTAGCATATGAATCCTTAACAAAGGTCCTGGGCATTGACTTGTTTAAGTCTGAATCAATGAACTCTGGCTTTAAGAATTCCTTCCAAGGAGTCATATTAAAATTGAAGTTTTTAAACCACCTCTCCTATCCCCTTGGAATTTCAGTGACTGCAGATATAACCTCTGGAAATATTGGTAATTCAAGCACTCCAACCTTCGAATTTAATCCTCTGAAATTGAAAGAAAATTCTTTGGTGACTTGCATGTGATAGGCATGGTGTATGGATTGATAGTTGATGATGTAATATTTAACAAATTCTGATAGATTGGACAGATAGGTGAGATTTGAAACAGGTCTGCACGAATCCCCGATTTCGTAGTGCAGCCAATGCAAATTCTAGGTTTTGTGCTACGAAAACTCCTAGGCAATGCAAATTCTGAGTCTTGCACTATGAAACTCCTATACAGTTTCGTAGCATATGAAAACCTTGACACAAGTTTGACACATGGAAATTTATGGGTGATGTGGGACCAATAATAGGCAAAACTAGGGTGTTGACCCTATTTGACAATACTAACAAGACTCCCTTCTAGGTCTTAGACTCTAAAACAAACCATGGAAAGACTAGACAAAGACTAACATCAATCCTTTGGAATCAAACTGATGTTTAGAATTTAGAAATTTTTTTCTTAAGTGATAACAGTGACTCCACTTGGGATAGTGTGCCCTTGTGGTACACTAATAACGCGCAGGCCCAGTGCTTCATCCTCTTATGATAAACAGAAATTTATTTGACAAGCATCCCCTTTAAGCTTCTTGGGCCTTCACCTCGAGCTTAAGCCTTCTGTTTCAGCTTGTTATTATTAGCAAAAATAAAACTGATAAAAAATATATATACAATGTTATGAAATAATGATAATACTTAAACAATGATAATGCTTTAGGAACCTTCCATTAATAGGTCCTCCAGCATATGATTCTCCAGCAATTTCTTGTAGAATGTAATTGTTGTTTCCATGCAAAGCAGCAATCTGATAAGTACCTTTCCACAAATTCTCAAACTTACCGTGCTTGCCTTTTTCTTTGATTTTGGCCTCCCATTTCAGAACTTTGTCATGAATCTGAAAAATAACTTCTTTGATCTTTTTATCAAATGTATTCTTGATTCTAATATGACCATGTTGATGATTGTCATACACTTCATTTCTCTTTTGCAGTAGGGCTATGAGCTAATTAATTCTCCTTTGTATAGCATTTGGTTCCTCTTCTAGTCCTTGAATTAGTTTCATTACAAGTACTCCAAGTGATGTTGGAAATATAGCTTCAACACCGTACACTAATTCATATGGCGAAGTGCCAATAGATCTCTTTGTACAAATCCTAACAGCCCACAAGGCATACTTCAATTTCAAATGCCAAGCTTTCTTGTTTTCCTGCAGTACCTTTTTAATGATCCTTACAATGGATTCAACAAGGTCATTTCCTTGTGGATAATAAGCAGTAGAATGCCCAAGAGTAATGTGATATTGGTGACAAATATTAATTATTTTCTTGGAATTAAAATCTTGAGCATTGTCAATTATAATCTTCATTAGGTAGCCAAATCTAGACAATATATTATTTTCTAGAAAATAAATAATTACTAAATCATTAGCTTGCCTTGTTGGAATCGCCTCTATCCATTTGGTGAAGTAATTCGTGGCTGTGAGAATCCAGCGATGTTGTCCTGATGAAGGAGGATGAATTTCTCCAATAAAATCCAATCCCCATTGCTGTAAAGGCGCCTCAACATATATAGGAACCAAAGGCAAAGGCACAAGCTTCCTCTTTCCTTCAAATATTTGACATTCATGACATGCAGATACCCTATTGTAAATGTCTTTGAACATAGTTGGCCAAAAATATCCAGCTCTTAGGATCTTATTTTCAGTAGCTTTCCAATAATGGTGTCCTCCACAATCTCCTTTATGAAATTCTTCAATCACTTTATCAGCTTCTTCTTCAAGGAGACAGTTTAACAAAATCCCTCCTACATCTTTCCAAAACAAATTTTGGTCATATAAAAAATATCTTAAGGATTTTAGCTTGACAAACCTTGCTTTGGACTTTATTAAATTGGCAGGGGCTTTATTATGCTGTAGAACAAAAGCCACATTCTTGTACCATTCTGAAACCAAGAATTTCTCATTGATTTGGACCAATTCTTCCTCGCTATCAAAAATTTCTGAAAATTTTGCATTCAAATTTATGTCAAGACAGTCCAGATTTGACTGAGTCATTAGCTTTTCCAAGCCTTGACCCTTCACCAATTTGGTAGGTTTGATGTCAATGTCATACTCTAGCAATTTTGCTATCGATTTGCCCCTTTTTCCATCTGGATCTGCTTGTGTTAATATATCTTTAATTACAGCACTTGGAACATAAGCGACAATATGAGAATGCAAAATATAGATTCTGAAATATTTTATAGCTTTCACCAAGGCATACATTTTTTTTTCTAGAATATTGTACTTCAGTTCCACATTTGCGAATGTCCTACTAAAGAAAGAAATAGGTTGTTCAGTATCTTGATTTCCTTTTTGCAGTAAAACTCCAGCAATTGTATCTTCAGAAGCAAATGTAAAATAAGAAATTCCTTGGTAAAATATGGGCTGATGAGTACCAGTGCTTGTGTAAGTGTCTTCTTGATTTCCTCAAAAGATTTCTTTGCTTCAGCTGTCCACTTAAAGTCCACTCCTTTCTTCAACATTCTTGTTATATCCTTGACTATCTCAGCAAAATTAGAAATGAAGCGCCTAACAAATTTACCTTTCCAAGAAGAGATTAGATCTCTTTCCTACTTCTTAGTAGATCTAGCTTTTGAATTGCATTAACTCTATGAGGATCAATCCTAATTCATTCTTCAGAAATAATATGACCAAGTAGTTTCCCTGATGTTAAAGCAAAGATACTTTTAGTGGGATTAAGAGAAATATCAAACCTTCTACATTTCTGTAGAATTCTTTCAAGGTGCTTCAAATGATCTTCTTCTCTCTTTGAAAAACTATGACGTCATCAAGATAAACCACCACTAATTTATCCTTTTCTTCAACAAAGGCAATATCCATTGCTCTTTGAAAATTGGCCCTTGCATTCATGAGACCAAAAGGCATCTTTGCGTACATGAATGTACCCCATGGCGTTGTGAAGGTTGTCTTCTCTTGATCATCCAGATGCACAAGAATATGATTGTACCCTGAGAAACCATCAAGCATAGAGATTATTTGTGAACCAAAAATAATTTGCAGAATTAAATCCATCTTGGGAAGAGGATAGTTATCTTTTAATGAAGCCTTATTCAAATTTCTGAAGTCTATACAAATTCTGATCTCTCCATTCTTCTTCCTAACTTGCAAGCCAATTTGAGAATCTGATTGGAACAATGATTTTAACATCAAAGAGTTTCTTAATTTCCTTTTCAATCAATGGCATGAGAAGAGGATTAATTCTTCTTAACTTTTGCTTGAAAGGTTTCTCATTCTCTTTAATAGGAATAGTATGATGAATAATAGAAGAATCATATTGTTTTAAATCAGCATAGCTCCATGCAAAGACATCAACAAACCTTTTCATCATCTCAACATATTTGGCCTTCATATCAGCTGAAAGAAACTTTGAGATTTTCATCATCTTAGGTACAACTGAAGTCCCTAAATTAAAGCTCTCTACATCCTCCTCATCAACCTCTATTTTTGGAGATTTGAGCACATCATTTTGATCAAACAACTTCTCAAGAGGAATGAGACCCTTAGGTATTGAATTGTTTTTTAATTGTAATACTTCGGACTTTTCCTTTGACTCCACAAACATATTTTGTTGATCCACTTGAGTGCTTTCAAATTCTTCCTTTAATTCAATGAAATTCTTTACCTGTTGATCATCTTCAAAGACTTGCAAATTGGTGATGTTTTCTAGTATAGTTGGTCGATGACGAATCTCTACCTCATACTTTTTAGAAGAATGAATAGGAATGACAAACAAACTGGCGGAAAAAGCAAGGGAATCTGTAATGCAATTTTGGTCTCTAGTTTTGATAGTGAAGGAATATGCTTGAAAATTTTCCAACATATCTAACACTAGATTTATGTATGCTCTCATCCTTACCTCCTTTGTTTGATAAGCACCTTCCACTTGTTTAATAACCAATTCAGAATCTCAAAAAACAGAAATGTTTCTAGCCTTCATCTTTGACAAAACTTCTAGGCCCAAAATCAGAGATTCATATTCAGCCATATTATTTGTGCAATCAAAGTTTAGTTTGTAAGAGTAAAACTTACTTTAATCACTTGTACTTGTGATCCAAAATCCAGATCCTGCCCCTTCCTTTCATGCTGATCCATTAAAATACAATGACCACCATCTCTTTGTTTCTTTCTCATCTTCTTGTGATTTTCTGAAAGCATCTCCTCCGATCCATTATCAACTGACTCATTGAAAAGGATGGCCAATCCAAGTTCAGTATCAAATGAATAAATAGGAAAATTTTGAGGGTTGTCTTTGTTGCTTACCATATAGGCCATTCTGGTCTCCCGATACAATCTCATTTGCTCACCAAAAATAGGGATGGTAGCATAGGTAAGGTCCATCTGCATTGTGCCTTTAATTTTTGTTGCCCACAATCTTGACAGCAGCATCCCAAACTTTGGTGGAATCTCAGCCACAACAATGTCCATGAAAATTGTCTTTGCTGGGACTTGTGTTAGACCAACAACAACATCTTTAATTAAACCAATGCATTGAACTCTTTTTGAATCAAAAGAGAATAAATCCTTATATGGCTACCTGTAACCCTAACCATTCCATGATTACCTTAGGCATAAGATTATGAGAGGCCCCCGAATCCAACATAGCATTATCTAAGGTCATATCATGAATACTAATGCCTACATAAAAAGGAGGAAATTCTTCATTCTGATCATCTTCAAGTCTTGGACCCAAGTATATAGTAGGATTATCTTCTTGTACATTTAAGATTTCAACAGCTTCTGGTTGTGAATTAAGCATCTCCACAATCTTACTTCTATATTTATCTACCTTGAGAATTTCACTAAAAGGGACTGATATTTTGATTTTTGCAATTTCATTCTCAAGGTTAAAAACAGAAACAATTTTCTCAATTTCTTTAATAGGAGATGGAGGTTGAATGCCCTTTTTACCAAGTGGAGAATCATTTTTACCTTCAGTAGCCTTTGGGTTGTCCCTCTTGGCTTCAACAACCTTTGAAACATCCTTCTTGGGTTGTGTTTTGTTTGCAATAATTGGCACATTTCTATTCCCGAGATTGAACTGTTTTTGCATTTCAAAGATAGCATGTTGATAACCCTTTAAATAATATGAAGGCTCTTCTCCTTGTTTGGTCAAACTGGACTCATCATATTCTTCCTTAGTCAAGAAAATCCCTAGCATTTCTTCATCAAGACAATGGATTGGTTCTTTAGGAATCTCAGGCTCATCTTCTTGATCCACCAAGTTTTGCTGAAAAGGAGATCTTACTGGAGGATCAAGCTGTTGATTCCTATTTGCTCTTGGCCTTTGTTGGTTTTGAGGTCTCCTAAACTGAGGATTTATAAATTGAGGCTCCTGCTACACAAGAGGAGCAGAGGTATTTCCAAGAGCCAACCTATCCATCATTTTCTCCATGGTCTTCATCATTGAATCAATCTTATCTTCTGGAGCTGAAGAGGAAGGTTTCTCTTCTTCTTTCAATTTAGCTTTACCATCTTTGAATTTTTAGCAGCAACCATGTTTACTCCTACTTTTATTGCATCATTTTGCATATCAGCAAGTGTAGCAGAGTCTCTCTCTCTAAGCAACAGAGAGAAATCAAAATAAAATGCTTCAGCATATCTCATATCTGCTAAAGCTTCTGGAGGTTTTAAGCGAGCTGGGATTAAATTAAACACTTTGTTAAACCTCTTTGAGAAGTTTTGAATGGTCTCATCAGGTGCCCTTCTAAGATTATTGTACTTGGAAAGAGCTTGAACTAGATTAGTTCTATTGCCCCACTTCTTTAGAAAGCTATCTTCAAACTCCACCCAATTATGAATGCTTCCAGCTAGGAGGGATTTAAATCATTTTCTAACTTCCTCGATAAAGGTTTATGCAAATAATCTTAGATTCACATCCTCATCATCAACTTCCTCTCTGTCAACAAAATCATTGAATTTGTCTACATGTTCTTCTAATGTGATTTCTTCATCACCACCCCATGTTGGAATTCTTGCAGCATATTTTCTAGGAAGGTCATGCAAAACAGTAGGAAGTGCTAGTGGAGCATACCTAGCTGGTACAACCATGATTAATGGAGGGACAATGATGATAGGTACCAAAGGGATAGAGGAAGCCGAACTAATATGAGGAGGATTGCTTGGTGTTTGATAACCACCAGGAATAGCAGAAGCAGAGGATGAGGTGCTGATATGGAAAGGACTACTTGGGCTCTGCAAACCAGGGACAAATGTACTCCAATTGGGGAGGGGTAAACCAGCTTTAGATTTAAGCAAGACTTCAAAAGGATAAAGTTCTTTTAGTTTATCTAAGTATTCCTTTTCTAACAATAATTCAGAAGTAACTACTTCCCAAAACTCCTCTTTATCTTCTTGTGATACTAAGGATGAAGTATCAATTCCTCTCTTTTAAAAATCTAAAATAATTCCAATGAGTTCTTCCTCATTTTCTGATCTAAAAAACACCTCATGAATTTTGTCATCAACTATTTTGTCCTCAGGACTTCTTGAAAATTCAAAGAGCAAAGATTTTGAATAAGATGGAGTACCTGGTGTTTCAGTAAATCTTTGTTTGCTCCTTGAAAGAGTGTTGGGATTGTCCACAGGAGTAGGTGGATTTGGGTCAGCATTGCTCCGTGTATATCTCCCTCTCAAAGCCACCTTTAAAACTTTTGAAAATGTATGGAGTTACCAAGGTAGATTTCAGCCTCAAAAAGTTATATGAGCTCCTGCTACCTTCAGAAGTTCAGCTTCTTGATTTCGGGAAGGAATAATCTTCAGGCTCCCAGCAGACCCACCAAAATGTTATCACAAAACCTAAACCTGATAGGTTGCTGATCAAGTAGATCTTGAGTAATTGTTTCAAACCAACTTTTGCCTAAGGCTTAGCCTCCTCAATAGATGGTGGAACACAATCAGTAAACATCCATTGGACTTATGGAGTAAAGAAATACTTCACTATGACAATAATATTAACTTTGCATGGAACACAATCAGTAAACATCCATTGGGCTTATGGAGTCAAGAAATGCTTTAGTGTGACAATGACATTAACTTTGCATGGAAGTCAAGGCATCTGGAATTCAACATATCAGTAACACATCAAAAATATGTAGGAAGACACAGTCTACAAATACATGAAGGAAGTTAGAGCATTGCCAATTAGTTCTAAGTAATCATGCATTCATACTACTGCAAGCAATGAAAAGAGGACAACCATAGGACAATTAAAACATTGAACTCTTTCTGAATCCTGAGAAGCAAAGCCAAATCACTGTATTATATTAAAACATAATCTTACACAATAGCACAGTATGAGTGTTCTTTGAAAAATTTCCAACCTGATAGATTAGAATTTCTCCCATATATAGAGTTCATTACATGACTTAGATTCCTTCCTCCAGCATGAGGGGAATTCGAATTTCTCCTAATTTGACACCTATTGACACTTAAAACCAACTATTTAATATAATTGACTGTTAACTAGCAATTCTAGAGACTTAAAACAATTAGGAGTGTAACTCCTCATTATGTTGGTAGTAGCATTGATTACAATACAAACTCGTTCTCTAACAAGTGGCCTTCTTCAGTTTGGCTTTGGTGGTGTTTTTAAACTCCCTACTGACCCTTGATGCCTTATCCTTTGACTGTTCCTGGATATTAGGAAGTTGTTCCTGTTTTCTTGCTTTTGGTCTCCAAAAGGATCTTTGAAATTTATCATCCCTGTTGTTCCTCTTAATTACATAGAATGCATTGGATTAGCTTGTTTTCCATATGTTGTAGGCCTTGCTCCTATACACGTGGTAAGAAAAAAAACTCATTTAATGATGCCTGAAGCATCGTGAACAGTTCTAGCTACGAAATAATGACCCTTTTCATAACATAAAACTTGAAGTTCATAGATGTCTTTCCTTTCCTTCTTTTGCCCTTGCTTAATGTTTACACCTTGTAAGTAATCCTTTTCAGAAGCCCATCCTCAATAAGATTTCCTTTTTCTTGTCAAAATTGGCCCACAAAACCATTATGTGTAGCTACAACAGCGCTACGAAAACTATTGTGTATTAGGCATCACCTACAGCTATTTCGTATAACACTATGAAACTGTTGTGTGATTTCAAAAACACAGTTTTATGCCAAAATTTGACTTCCTTGAGTTTTCTTTACTTTGAAATGACTCTTCCATATGCCATGAAGCTGTTCAAAACTGAATAAACTAATACCATTCTTCAAAGTAAACTTCAAAAGGTGATCCACATCAAAATTTTAGGATTTAGCCTTACTAGCTATGCAGTTTTTCTTAGCTGAGGATGTCCTTCAGGCTGGTTCAGCTGTATCTTTAGATCTTCGATTTGCCTCTTCATAATTTGGATTCCAACTCTCAATTTTGCATTGACCTTTCTGATGTATCTTGCTTCTTTTATTGCAGGGACCATCCAAGTGAAATATTGAGCATGACAACTAACCACTATGGGTATTGAAATTGTTTTATCTTCCCACAGAGCCTCCATTTTATTAAAATGAGCTTCCTTGATTGAATGTTTCCTTGAGGTTTTTCTAAGTTTGGCAATTTCAAGATTTGCCAGCTCCAGTTTCTTTTTCAACTCTTCGAAACTACATTCCTCTTGTTGAGTGATAACTACCTCCCCCGTCTCACTTACTTCTTGTTGTGCCTCTTGTATCTCTTTTGAAAGCCTTGTCACGGGTCTTCTTGTTTTAAAAACAAATACAGAAACCTACTGATAAAATTGAGCTTCTTAGAGTTTTTGGCTTTTTTGGTTTTGCTTTTACTTGCTTCAATTAAGTCTGCTCGGACCAAAGGAGATTCTTCAATGTCAATAGCTTGAAGAAAATCATTCAAACTTCCTTTTGAATCTGGGCTCCCCTCAGTAATCACTGTCTTCCCTTTTTCTCTAGCTAGTCGGCTCCTGGTTACTCTTCTTTGGACCATTTCACCTGTGGATTGCTCTTGTACACCTTCTTTGATCTGGACTTTCCTTTTTTGTGACTGTTGAGGTGTGTCTTGAATTACTAGTGGTCTCATGGGCTCCTTAACCTACTTTCTGGCTTTCAATTTCATGAATCTTCCTGATCTTGTTTCCTCTCGAAGACTTACTCCTGGTGAAGAAATCCTCATAGCCTGAGGGCTGAGACCAGTTTCATTTCTAAAGCCAAACATAAACAAGTAAACAGACTACTCCCTCTCTATTTTCTGGAGCTCATGTAAAATAATCAATTTGACTAAGCCATGATGAAACAACGACATCTCACAGGCTTCCTTCTTCAACTGAACCTTGTCACACATTTTTCCTAGGCTACGAAACAGGTAGAAAGGCAAATTCAAAGATATCTTTCCAGTGAAATGAAGCAGAAGTTTGAAGTGATATGAATACACCTTATGATATCTCCCTTCACAGGTAAAGTATCTCTGTATGCAAGTAATAAAATTAGCATATGAATCCTTGACAAAGGTCTTGGGCACTGACTTGTTTAAGTCTGATTCAACGAACTCTGGCTTTAAGAATTCCTTGCAAGGAGTCATATCAAACTTGAAGTTTTTAAACCACTTCTCTTGTCCCCTTGGAATTTCAGTGACTGCAGATATAACCTCTGGAGAGGTTGGTAATTCAAGCATTGCAACCTTCAAATTTAATCCTCTGAAATTGAAAGCAAATTCTTTGGTGACTTGCATGTGATAGGCATGTGTATGGACTAACAGTTGATGATGTAATATTTAATGGATTCTGATAGATTAGACAACTCAGTGAGATTTGACATGAATCTGCACGAATCCTTGCTTTCATAGTGCAGCCAGTGAAAATTTTGGGTTTTGCGCTATGAAAACTCCTAGGTAGTGAAAATTTTGGGTTTTGCGCTACGAAAAATCCTAGACAATTTCGTAGTGCATGAAAACCTTGACACAAGTTTGACACATGGAAATTTATGGGTGATGTGAGACTAGTGATAGGCAAAACCAGAGTTTTGACCCTATTTGACAATACCAACAAGACTCCCTTCTAGGTCTTAGACTCTAAAACAAACCATGGAAAGACTGGACCAAGACTAACATCAATCCTTTGGAATCAAACTGATGTTTAGAATTTAGAAATTTTTTTCTTAAGTGATAACACAGGGAAAGAAAGCTGGTCAACAGTGACAATTATGCCTTCATGCGGGAAACGCATCACTCGAAAGAGTGTTGAAACAATAGCTTCCATGTTGTAAAAATAGTCACGTCCAAGGAGTAGATTGTAATCTAACGGTCCTGGGACTACCATCACGTTCAGGTGATGGTTTTGCTACCCAAAGTTATTGGTAACTTAGCAAGGATCCCTAGCAGTTGATTGGTTCCTTTGTTAAAGCCTGACAGATTCCGTGTGATAGGCATAAGCGATGGCGAATCAAGCGCTTTCCAAGAAGTTGAGGAAAGGATACTCACTGATGCCCCTCGTCTATGATAGTGTTGTTGGCTAGTTGAATTGTTTATTAATTAAACAAACAAGTACCACATTAATTGTCAACCTGGGAAAGTATTTTTATTCCAAAGGCTACCGCGTATTGTCTGTACTTAAATTCTAAAAGCATTAAGAGCTGTAGTATACTTAATTCTTATACTAAGTTATCACAGTGCTAATAAAATAAAAGGAATTAATTAAAATTACAAATCTGGAAAGCAAAGAGATGGATGCTCTGTTGGCAAAGGATCAGGACCCTATCCTCCAGGTGAGGACGTTCAACACCTGCCCCTGGAATCAGATTGCTAACACACACTGCACTTAGATTCACCGGTGAAATACACTTGCATAACTTCAAATAACTTAATAAAACAGAGTGCTAGCAAAACAGAATTGCAAGAGGTAATGCTACAGAATCCAAACAAAGTATCTGCAGAAAGAAACTATCACACACTTACACACTTGACAGCAAAATAAATGGGTGAATCTTGTGAGGAAGGTGGGCCCAGTCCCTCTCACAAGATTCCCCAGAACACGGAGAATAGCTTAAATGCTCAGAACGTTCTTCTATTCATCTGTCAAAAGATTCGAATGCAATAAATTTTAGACGTGCTGATGTTCTCACAAATTTCACTTACAGACCATCCTCCCTTGACTAATGTAGATGTCTCCTCTTTATAGAGGAGACATCTATTACAATAGATTGTTACAGTTCCTTCAGTTAACCCGTTTAATCAAAAATAAGAATTACAGAAATGTTGTTGCAACAGTATGATAATATATTCTTTGTTTAGGTTCTGGCTGTTACACAGCTGGTAACCATCTTCGACCGTCTTCTTGGGAATTCACACATTCCCTCGCCGTTTCCCCATACTATTCCGGTTTTGAGTCCTGGTAACTGTGTTTTACCCGCTTTGGACAGCTGCTTGATCAGCCACGTCAGCGTTCCTCAGATATTTGTCGTTATTGTTGTTCCCAGCTAATGCAAAATACCCGCTTTAGATGGTTTCTGTTGCTGACTGTAGCAACCGCGTAGTTGCTGCTTCTGGTGTTGCAGCAACTGCGTAGTTGTTGTTTCTGGTGTTACAGCAACTATAGGTTATAATTCCTGCGGGCTTAATACAATTACTTAGCAATTCAGTCAGCTTTCCAAAGATAAATACAAAGGTACTTACGAATATGCAGTGAACAATTAAACATATAGATATGTGGGAAGTTACTTCATACCTTGGGGTGATTAAGTCATTGTGTAATCAAAGCTTATAACTTGTGACTGAAAAGGATAATATTATGATGAAAATATAAGGTCAAAATTGGTCAATTTTGGGTCCTAACATCCCCCCCAACTGAAGATATTGCATGTCCCCATGCAATGTTTTACTCTAAATCCGAGTCTGAATACTGGGATGAACAATGTAAATTACTGAGACAATAACTGTAGGAGGTGACGTCGAACTTCTTTCTGAAACCACAGACAGTCTATATCTGTCTCCATGCTGTCGCTTCCTCCTTATTGGATAACCCAAACTGACCCTTATATTGTTCACCGGATAACCATAGAAGTGGAAATTTAAACTTGTAGCCCATCTAGCTCTCAGCACAGTGTTGCATGCATCTAATATAGAAAGGTACCCTTGTAAGTGCTACCTGCAAATTTGATGGATTATAAGGGTGATATTCTTTCCTTTCTTTGGGGCAGTTTTCCCAAAACAAATTATTTGCTTTAACAGCCAAGGGTGTCTTGATTTTTAAATAGTGCTGACAGTATTTCAGGACTATTGCTTGCAATTGTCTGAGGTGATTTTTCATATCAGAATCCTTTATCAATGTTTGGTGCTGTACAATAAAAGTAGTTGCATTCTGTGGTTCAGCCCTAATCCACAAAAGGCAATTTTGTTCGTTATGTTGGGCTGAGATGAAGGCATTCTGCCATGTGAGCTGGTTGGCTGAAAAGGAAATGAAGGCTCTCAATTGTATGTCGCCAACCACAGGTAGCATATTCCTGTTCCTTTCTTCAGACACAGCTTCATTGTGTAGATAAAGCTCACATAGCAGGTTTTGGTCATTTTTAGGTGCCTCTGCAAAAGTTTGCATAAACTGTTCTGCTGTGACCACCTGATGGGGTCTACCTTCTCTTACAGCTTTTATCTATAAGAACGTCAATCTCTCCCTCAAAAATGTTGCATAATTAAAAGATGGTTTCCTCATGGC